>JACXSJ010001381.1:0-95859 GCA_014851325.1 Pentalonia nigronervosa
CCCCCCCCCCAAGATAGTTTAAAGCCACTAAGTTTCATGCCACGCAACTGTGTAGTGCATATTATTACCTATTGGTTCTTTTTGAAAAAAAAAATGTTTTTTTTCACAAATTAATAATTAGGCAGTATAGTAATAACTAGAGAGCCTAGATAATATATATAAAGGCTCTCTACAGTCTATTCCACTAGAGAATAATTATCAGTATCAAGTTCCTACTGTTCCAAGTATCTACCTAGTCCTGGAGCATCACCAAGAGCAAAAAAAGTTCATCGCCAGCAAACAAAAGTGAAACAAATGATGATTTTTGCTTACGATAAACTTGGGATAATTGTCACTGATCGAGTTTCAATTGGCAGTAATGTAACCGGGGATTACTACAAAACATTCCTTGCCAAAAAATTGCGACCAGAAATCTGTAAAAAGCGACCAGGAATGTTACAAAATGATGTGTCCATATTGCACAATAATGCGCGGCCGCATTCGGTCGTCGCTTTTTTGGAGAAATATAGATGGGAACGCCTCAAACACCCACCGTATTCGCCGTATTTAAGTCCCCCGGACTTTGATTTATTTCCAAAACTGAAGGAACCACTTGGAGGGATCCGTTTTCCCAACTTAGATATACTAAATGAAGAAGTGAGCCGAAGGATTCGTGAACTCAACAAAGATGGCGTCCTATGCGACATTCAAGCGCTCCCAAAACGATGGCAATCGTGTATAGACAAGCAGGGAGATTATATCGAAGGTCTATAATATTGTATTTAGTTTAAAATAAAAACTTATTTATTCAGAGCAAATTGTGCATTACTTTTGTGACAAGCCTCGTACAATATTTCCTAATCATTATATATTTTAGGTTATCAATATTGTGGACCTGGTACAAATTTAAAAAAACGATTAGCTCGCGGTGATAAAGATATAAACCCTCTGGACTCTGCGTGCAAAGAGCACGATATCACATACGACCATAGTAATTCCATTGCAGATCATAATAAGGCCGATTATATATTAGAACAACGAGCTTGGGATAGGTTCAAAGCAAAAGATTCAAGCTTAAAAGAAAAAGCGGTGGCTTGGGGTGTGACTACCGCCATGAAAGCAAAACGCAAAGTAGGAGGCGGCTGTGGTTTTAAAGCGGCAGTTAAAGCGAGCAAAAATGTTATAAAGAAAAATATCAGTAAAAAAAACTTGACAAAATTGGCTAAAAAATGTGTAGCCGTCGCACGAAAATCATTCAAAACTAAGAAAACCAAAGTTCCGCGAACGATAACGATTCCAAAAAAAGGCGGTATGTTACCACTTATTCCGATTTTCGCCGGCTTATCGGCTCTAAGAGCCCTGACTGGTGGTGTCGCGAGCATCGTGAAGGTAGCTAATGAATTTAATATAAACACAACATCGCATTTAGGCAATGGGCTATATCTCACACCGTATAAAAGCAACTCGTATAAAATTGGTTCCGATTTATATCTAACACCATTCAAAAGTGGCGGGGGTACAAAAGCGAAAAAAAACTAATATCTACGTTA
Source organism: Pentalonia nigronervosa (assembly GCA_014851325.1). Classification (NCBI taxonomy): domain Eukaryota; kingdom Metazoa; phylum Arthropoda; class Insecta; order Hemiptera; family Aphididae; genus Pentalonia; species Pentalonia nigronervosa. Next base: position 1,530 of record JACXSJ010001381.1, read on the forward strand.
CCCAATAGAGCGTTGTACGATTTCAAACTTATAAAAATCGCTCGTTTAATGAAAATACCTCATTTCATCGGCGTGTTTACCAGAGATAGGTTATCTACACTTCCTAAACTCAAAGAATCAGCGATTGTTAACTTGGATACGGCAAATAGTACAGGAACGCATTGGGTAGCGTATAAAAAAATCGAAAAAAAAGTCAAATATTACGGCAGTTTTGGAAATTTACCACCGCCATTAGAAGTACAAAAATATTTTAACGGATGTGGCATACATTTCAACTACAGCAAAGAGCAGAAATATAATACTACAAACTGTGGACATTTATGTCTAAAATTTTTATCATGTATACGATAACATTAAACGGAAACTCGAGTGAATTGTCATGCGACATTTTTTCACCGCTGGATGTAGGAAATACTGCACAGATATGCCTTTTGAGTTTACAGACAAATAATTCGATACCAAACATAGAACCTGGTTGTAATACTATAGGTTTCCGAAATATTATTAATCAAAATGATAACGTTATTATACCTACGGGCTCGTATGAGTTGAATCATTTAGAGTTTATTATAAAAAAAATGATGCCCGACTTTGTCAGTTGGTTCGAATTAAAAGCAAACAGCAGAACATTAAAGTGTAGTATATCATGTAGCCATGAAATAGACTTTTCAGTTGAAAATAGAATAGCGAAATTGTTAGGCTTTAGAAATGTTTTGTATACTACTAGTGCTACTCATGAATCTGAAAATATCGTCAACATAATGAAAATAAACTGAATAAAAGTAAATTATAACTTAATTATTGGCTTATTTTGTGACGGAGCACTAAGCCAGACTATACACGAGCTTTATCCTACTGTACCTGCTGGATATAAAATCGTCGAGGTACCTAGACGTCCAGTTTTTTATGGTCTCAACACGAGTTCAATAAGTAGAGTAATTATCGCACTAAAATATCAGAACGATTGTGTAATTAACCTGCGTGGTGAACCAATAACAGTTCGTTTGCAAATATCGCGTGGTTATGGCGCTCAAATTTAATATAAAAAGAGCTACAATCAAAAAACCAGGCAGTATAATATCAACAGTGAATAAGTCTACATTTAAACCTAAAATAATCAAAACTAAGCTCATGAAAAATAATTTGAATTTTCTCCGTACTTTACAATGATGGATGACTCATACTTGAACGTGACGGCCGACTATGTCGACGATTGCAAAATAACACAAATGAATTATCATTCGTTTACTCCGTTCTCAAACATGTCTTTATCCAATAACGATGAAATTAGGATAAGTGTTTTAAATATGGATTCTTACACTTTACAGTGTGAGAGTTATATTTACATCGAGGGGAAAATAAATAAACCGACCGACGCCGTTGGTGAAGTCCGTTTTTCAAATAATGGATTAGCATTTTTATTCTCCGAAACGGTTGACCAAAGTGAAATATCGTTCACTGACTCACTTTTAGCTGAGAATATAGTTACCTCAAACGAAAATTCAGCCAAAATTCACGCATACATATTAAACTCACAAGAACCTCAAGTTAATTACAAAAGACCAGCACCAGAATCCACATGCCCTTTATTACCACTTTCTTCTAAGATATTTCCTATCAATATGGAAACATATGCAATTTCACTTATCATAAACAAATCTAAAAAAGATAAAAATTCTAAAAATGCTTTGTAATGAATTAATGATGGATATAAAGTTGAGAAAATCTTTATTCCACTTTTCCTAGCCAATGTAAATCTAACAAGACCCCAAACAACAAAATCCGTTCTTTAGTTTCGGAAATCTACTCGGCTAAATGAAAATCTAGCAAAAAATAATTTTTTTTATCTCTGAAAAATTAAATAAATTTTTTTAAAAAATTTTTAATTTCACATTTTGTATTTAATTGATAAGTTCTTTTTAATGAGCTATCAACCAACTTTCTATATATCATAGTTTAGGAGAAAAATTAAAAAATAGAAATTTTGGGACGGTTCGCGCCGACGTTTTTGTGGATTCAAATTGTTATACCACTTGGGTATGATATCGGATTTCTTTCATTGATATTTTATATTAAAGATAGCTTAATTAACCACCTACTCATTATTACTGAGTTACATTTTTATTATTTCCCTATTTAACACAAGTTCTTGAAGTTTTCAAAATTCAGATTTTTTTCATTTCAGTTACCATACTTACTTGATTAAAAATCAAGAAATTAAAACATTTACAATTGTATGGTTATAAGTAGGACATAGATTTAAATGCTCTAAAATGCAAAAAAAATGCCTTAAAAAATACAGTTTAATACACTTATAAAAAAATGGTTAAAAAATCATTTATTTTAAAATGTTTATTATTTAAAATAATTAATTAATTACACTGAACAAAACTACAAAAATCACTCCGGAATCAATTATACCTATATGAGTCTATACGCAATATTAGGCACAACAGTGTAAATATAATACAATACGACTAGATTACAACTTTAATAAATAGCTTATCGTTTTATCTTTATTATTACATCCGGCATCGCATTTATCTGGTATAATTAATTAAATCATAAGAATAACATTTTAAAAGTAAAAATATGAATTTTTTTACTTTAACTAGGAAATCAAAATAAATTTTATCAAATCCTCTGACAACACTATGAAAAATATATAAAAATGCCTCAAAACCGTAAAAATGCATTTAAAATGTCAAAAAATGCTCTAAAAATAAAAAAAGTTCTAAAAATATAAAATAAAAATTTTCTTTTTTAATTCTTCAATATATTAAACGAATTTTGTACTTGGAAAGCATTGTTTTATGACATTTAGAAAAAATGCGATTTGCATTGAAATCCGCACCCCAGTTATAAGTATTTAGTCTTTTTGCGGTATGCAGTACTATTTTGCAACTTAAATTAACACTTTACTTACATACACCTGCAATTTTGAAAAATAGAAATAAAGTTTTTATTAAAGACTTACAATTTAGTGGCAGAAGAAAAGAAAAATTCAAATTTCTCGGAAATTATATAAAAATTTACCTCCAATAAATAATAAATAAATAAACATATAACTGTAACTTTTTTTATAATTATTCAAAATCAAAATGGTAATATTTTTTAAGACATGGATTTTACATAAATATATTACCGCACATTTAATCATTTTTGATACATAAAAGTCATAAACACATATTTTCAAGAACATAGTTCGTGATTTTTTAGTAGATAATATAAATTCGAGCCCAACTAATAACCACGGCCTTTTTTGATAGATAGTTGATGTATTGAGAATTTCATTCAATAAAAAAAAAATCGGGGAACTCGTTTACCGTATAATGGGTATATCAAGTGTACTTAGTCAATCGCCATTGAATAGTTAACTACAGTGTTGTATAAATATAATGTATATTGTGTTTAACGATAAATTAATGATGGTATTTGATAAAAAACTATTCCTAGCAGAGACATTTTAGTTAAATAATAGTAGTCGAATATTTCTGTACTTAATTAGATAAAGAAACTCATTTTAGTTCTATTCCTCCTATAATTATAATTATGATTAAGTTGACTTTTGGCATGCTAATATAAATATATAAAAAAAAAAGCCGCCCAGTTATTAAAAATACTACTTACTAGTGACTAGACGACTAAAATATTTCTCTGGGCGACAATTGTTTCGCCTAGTATAGTGGTTAAAATATCCACTGTGGTAAGAATCAGTATTGAAAAGCGGTAATAATAAGTAACTACTAGGTATGTCACTGTATATGTTACTCCGTTGACTTCGAAAGACAAGTGTCGTAAATTCAGAAATGTCTACCAGTAGGTATTAAAACGGTTTTCAAGTGTTTGCGACTATATTAGCAACGTCTCAGCTGCAGATATTTCAAAAAGGGGAAGGGGAGTTGTTATATTAAAAAATTATATATATAGGGTGATTCACCAAACATCATTCTCATCCCCATTTTTTCATTTAATAATAATGAATTTATTCCAATTCTAATTTTTGAAATTTTTAAATATACTTTAAAACCTTATTTTCAGATTCTTGAGATTTTTTTAAGTAGAATTCTGTGGCGATACAAACTTCTATTTAAATGAGAACCCTCATATATTTTCTATAAATAATTCAGTGTATATATTTTTTGAAATTTTTGATTCCACTAATTCAAAATTCAAACTAGTAGTTTTTCAGTTATTAAAATGTTCATACTAAGGATAATAGTCCTTAAAAATGGTATTACAAATAAAGGTCGGCAAGTGGATACCGCTCTGCTGTACAATAGAAATCGAGTGGGTCGCTGTAATGCAGTGGTTCCCAACCTCTTCTATTCTACGCCCCCCTTTGTAAATTTTCAAAAATCTCACACCCCCTTCTATAAATTGAAAAAAACCAATCACCTTTTTTGGTGCACTGTATAAATAAACTATACAATATTCGGAATGACAATTTTTTTATTGATGGTAATAATTATGAAATATAAATAATAGTAAATAATAAAATGTAATAATCAATTAAGGTGAAATATTATAGTAATAAATTAGTATAAAATAATATTGATACCCGATAACAGATAAAGATTTCCGGTAAAATCTTTTATTTTCTCTACGTTTTAAAATAAAAATAATTAAATAAAAATTGTATTTCGTAATAACTGCTTGCGTCTCCCCAGCAATGTGTACATGCCTCCCAGTTTGAGAACCAGTGTTATAATGGATATGTTAAATTTCAATTCAATAATATAAAATCATTGTATACAAAAAACGATTCTGATCGAAAACGGTCTGTCAGTATAACAGCCTTATCTTACTAAGTATATTTTATGATATTAATGTTATTAAAGTAATTCATTTTAATATCTATTAATAATACAGTAGATTAAATTAATTTTTGCTGAAAACATTGCATTTGAAAATGTCATTGAATGTATAAAATATAATAACATAATTTAAAAATTTCAAATACCCACAAAAAATATTTTTAAGTTACAACGAAATAACTATCATCGTTATTTTTCATTTAAATATATAATTTTGTCCAAATTTGAACTTGAAATGTCTATAAAAATCAATCATGTAAATATATATATATATATTAGATTTTTTGGTTACAATATTAACTACTTATGAGAGATCTTGTTTTAAAATTTCAATCTTTAGCTATAAAAGCTGAGCATTTTATAAATTTTTAAAATAAAATATTTTACAAATGTTTTAGTTTGTAAAATTTAAAATTTAATTTTTTTTTTTTAATTTTTCAAATTTTAGTCAAAATTTGAACTTTAAATACTTATAAAAAAAAAGTATGCCTATGCATATTTTAACATTTTTAACTTCTATTATAATTTATGAGGGACTTTAAATTAAATTTTTAAGCTTTTTGACACAACAAAAATTTTTTAATCAATATTTATAGAAAAACAATTTTGAAAAATCAAAAATGTCTTATGCCTACAATTCTTTCAAAAGAATCAAAATATTTTTAAAATCAAATGTTGTATAGAAAATTATAAGCTTAATCTTCGGTGAACATTTTAAGTATCTATGATTATTCGGTTTTGAATTACACGAAAATAAGAAAACTGTTACCTGAAAAATCGGTAGTTTATGGGTGAATACAATGACTAATCTCAACCACTCATAAAAAATTAGTTTGACTTTCTGATAAACTTTATTTTTTGTAAAAAGGTAAAAAATCTTATGAGAAATATTGTGTACAACTTTCAAATTTTAAATTTAAACAAAAACATTTTTATGAATTTCTAAATAAAAAAAAAAAATCAAATATTTACTATATTTATTTTTACGTATTTTGTTGAAATTCTAACTTTAGATGCTTATAAAAAACTATTATGGATTTACTTTTATCTCTTATTTTCAATTTTCACTAACTACTAGTTATGAGAAATTTTGTATTAAATTTTCAAATATTTTGACCAAGCGAAAAATTTATTATCGACAATAAAAGAATAAATAAATTGCTTTAAAAATAATCAGAATATATTGAACATTTTATGGTGTATAGAAAATACTAATATAATCATTTTGTGAATTTCATAAATCTACGCTTATTATAAATTGACTTCCAGGTTTTTTCTTAATTTTGGTCCCGACGCGTTTGAAAACTAACGGAATTTTTTTATTTTTGATTCCCAAAGTAGGAATTATAAATTCATTTTCCTACTAGAATAGATGTTGTTGAAGAAAATCAAACGTCTCAATAGACGAAAAAAAAAACACACGGCATTGTAAAATCAATAGATTCTTTGATCCGCTCAGAATAAAAAAACTATTTTTCTTTAAACAATTTTTGATATTTTGTTGTTATTCAAAAAAAAAAAATAAATAAATAATAAGTATAGAAACTTGAAATTTTTACAAAAACATTAATATTATGGCTTTTTTTGAGCTATTTGAGACATCTTACATTTTCTTTTTTTTACTAATATCAATATAATATTTTTTTCTATTAATATGCTTGAAAATGTAATACAAGTTTAGGTAATATATTTGTACTTTAGCCATTTAAAAATATCAAAACTTTGCATATTTTGCAACGATTCACAAGGGGCCATGATCTATTTCCAGTAATTACAGACATTTTAAAATAAGTTCCTCCTTAATCTCTAAAGGCCAATTATTACGGTTTTCAGGTTTGTTTCCTGAAAAACGTATAAATGTCCATCATAAAAAGTCAAAGAGGGTGGCGTGGGGTGTTTGGAGAAAAGCTACATCGACATCGATTTGGTTTATATTGGGAGTCTTTTGTTTAAGTTATTTTTTAAACGATCCATTCTAATTCTTAATTAACACAAACACGGGAATTAATGTTTTACTTTGAAAAACGATTCGCGCATTTTTGTGGCGTATACCAACATACAAAAAATGATTTTATTATAGGAAAGACGTCGTGCACAACGACAACACAAACATATGTAGAGATCATTGAGTGATATATTACTCTGTGGTAGAGACACTGATAAGAATACGAATATATTTATTATTTTTTTTAAGTTGGTTCACAGTTTCATACCACACTAATCACCGACCACAGTGCACAGTCTCTCGCGAAATCGTATGGAATTTTATCTTAAGTCCTTCGGTCTTGGCGATTCTCGTATTAATTTTTGTGTTCAATTTCACCAATTAATAGTTTTTGTGCATTCCGTTAATACTTGTTAATTCTACACATTACAATGGCAACTGATGAGACACCATTGGCAAAAGCAATCGCGAACTTCAAACCACCTCCAATAAATAAAGACACTGCAATCAATTACTACGCCCCGGTCTTTGGCACATTAAACTATGCATTATTATCCGTCAACGTGATGAACCCCGGGTTTTTGCAAAGGTACTAATAATTTGTCAATCTGGAAAAATATCGCATTGTCCAACAATCACTAATCAGTATTCCGTTATTCTTTAGAGTTCTACCCAAGCCAGACCTCACAAATATGTTTTTAATCAACTCTTGTGTTGGGTCGTATCTATTTATTGCTGGACGCCCACATCTCAGTGAAGCGCCTGTAAGACTACGCATAGCGTACAGGTAAAAAATTGTTCATTAGAGGAGCACAAATCACAAAAAATAATTTTAATTACAAGTAATGTTCTATAAAAAATGGTATAGGTTTAACGTTTCTACTCGTGTTATTCAATGAGTTACGAATAATTGAAAAGACACTTAATGTCATTGGGCCAAGCTTACTGTTATTCTCTATCTTATATGTATAAAAGTTACTCGTTTCGCCACAATATTTTACTTACCCTTAAAGTATATTTTCAAGTTATTGTTGTACATAAGTTATGTATTTTTATGCACTGAAGACTGCAATTAGAATTTGTCTAAAGTGTTGTTTTTTTGAAATATTTAAAAATGTATTTAACTAATTTACTTTACTTCATCTTCTGTGTCCGCAGTAGTCACTTATTGCAACACAAAACACCACAACTGTCTATTATCTCCTAGTCTATTAACTAAACGTTTTATTGGAATTCTGACATTTCTATTGTCTAGCACAGAAAATCACACATTTATACAATATGCAAACATCAAAAATATAATTATTTGATGAGTTATCATTGTGTAAAGTGATAAACTTTTACACATTTAAGATAGATAATTATATTAAGCCCAGCTTAATTATAAATACCCTAATATCTTCTAAAATAATATTTTATAATAATTTAAAGAAAATATTTTTTGTATTGTGTGTAAAATCAAACAATAACTTGACATCTTTGTTAATAATTAATATGTTTGTATGTTTAGCGTATATGGATCAATTTTGTTCAACATGGGATCAGTATTGTCATGGGCTATTTTACGTAGTTTATTGCCAAATAGCTCTAGTGTAGCCATTGTTACTGGTCTAATCTCAGGGTTCGCATTGACTGGCTGTGGTGTTGCATACTTGAGTTACAATGACAAATTCATTAAAGCAAATAAAAAGTAGATATTTGTTCTCATGGTGATGATTACTTAGTTTAAATAAACTCCTAAGTTCTTTGTAGAAATTTAATTCCAATTTCATATAGAGGGCTGATTTTTTTTTTTTTTTATCAATATTTTGTTATTATTTCTGTTTTTTTTTTTTTGTTTGTTTAGCTGGTAATATCAGAATTATGATAAGAAATAATCCCATTTTATAATATTCATATTATTCAAAATTAATAAATTTAATCTCTGTGTATGAATTCTGATTTTTTTTTTGTATCTATATATGCACGCATATTTACATAATGATTTGTAATTTAAAATAACATTATAAAATCATTAAATTTTGTATTGTAATGTCATAAAATAATTGTCTAACATAATGAAAGTTATAACTAAGCATATTATTGTTTATTATCTTAAGTAGATCATAATTGTTATAAAGTTTGTTACTCTTTCTCTATATACTATTATAAGTTTTTAATCAAATCATTTCTAATTTTTAACTTCAATTCTTAACATAATTTGGTCTTATATTAATGATTATTTCTTTATAAAAAATTAAGTGCATTAAATAAATGTGTTGCATAATGAACAATTATTGTATTACTACAAAGTTACAATATCATACAATTTAGTGTTTTATAATTTTTTTTTTATTGCTTATAAATTATAATATAAATAATAAAATATACAATTTACCCTTTAATAAACAAATTGTTTTTGTTTTCATTTTGTTAAATGATTTAATTCTATTATTTTATAACATAATCATGATTAACAAAAAGTTATTAGGTACTTACATTAATTAGCACATTTTTTTTAACAACTCAATTTCAAATTCAAAATGTAGATAAAATTTAGTATTGAATTATACAAAACTATTATATAAAAACAATAATGATAAAATATTAATTTTTTTTTTTTTTTTTGTTGTTATTAGTTGTTTTCATAGATTTTTAACTTGCATAGTACTTAAATCTATATGAAAATAATTCAACATAAGTTAATATTAATATAATGTATCACTTACATAGCTTATAGTTATTTCATTTTTAGATTTATTCTCAAGCCTTGATAAAGAGTAAAGATAATGATAGTATTTGAATTAGTAAAAAGTAAAATATAAAAAGTTTAATTAACTAAAAAGCATAATCCAAAATTGTTTTTTTTTATCTTGCATTGCTATTGTTCTTAATATACAAACACTTGTTTCTCCCACTCAAGTATTCGCTCTTCCTTAGGCATTCCTACCCTCACCTCTTACTGTATTGATACCAACATTCATTTTATCTCTTCTCTACTTAGAGGTACTGTTAATTCTCTCGATTATATACTTGTATCAATCTTTCTCTTTGTCCCAGCCTATCCAACAAAGAACCACTCACTCCTTTATATTCCATCACAATCCACCTTTTATAGCAACACTCACTTGATACTCAAAAATACAGAATGTTTTACTAATATAATAAATTATTTTAGGTTTTCAGCTACTTTGTTTTTAATGTTATTTAATACATTCCACTTTATATGTTGGTGATTATAAACTTGAAGTAATCCATTTCATATACTCACTGCTTGAATTGAAGGGGACAGAGTCCCTCTTCTTTTTAGAAATAATTTATGCATACCCCTTCTAATTATATTATTATCAATAAGACATTTAAATAATCAGGAACCTACATTTTTTTTTACACTTTTGCATCTCCCTCTTGTAAAACGCCACATGGTGTTAAAATAAATAACTATCTTATACAGTATTAAAGTTCTATTTTATTCCTTATTAGTCTTAAACTTATAAATGTAATTTTTTAAATAAAGGATACTATATTTTGGAAAAAATAATAAAAGCACTATATAAATTATATACTATATATTATCCATGTATGCTCAATATAACTTTTTTATTGTGCAAAAAACCGAGTAGATTATTTAGAATTAACTATTAAATTTGTTGCCATGTGTCATGTGTTTATTGACTGGTATTTGGAAATACTTTTTAATTCTGAACGAAGAGATCAAGATATGTATTTTGGTTTTGTAATAATGTGTGTGCATGTATTATTATGTGCCAAAAATTGGAGATAGTATTAGATTTAATTCGCAAGTAGAAATCGGAATGTTGAAGATTGAATCATTTTCTTGCTCTTACACTAACACAAAAAAAAACATCATTATACAACCTATGCATTCATCTTTCAGTTCAGAATCTATAAGGTAAAACTAATTTTACGATGACACAAATGTATTGATTTTACAATGATGTGTTTATTTTTTGAATATTTTTCTTTGTGTTTGTTAGCTTTTAGGTCAGTAAAAATGTTTTGATTTTCTATTTCAGAAGATTTAAGTTGTATGATAGGAATATAAATCTAGTTAGTACTTTGGGGAATCAAAAGTAAACATAATTTAAGTAGTTTTCAAAAATGTTAGGAAAAACAAAATAAGAATTAAGGAAAAAAGATTTTTACGCAAAATTGGTTTTAAGAGAAAATTGAAAAAACAAAATCTGTTTTAAGTGTAACTCGAAAACTATTAATCATTTCAGTAGGTACTTGAATTTTCACTTGTTTATTTGAAATTTCTACTCAGGATTCTATATAAATTTTTGTTCAAAATATTTTGAATATTTTTTTTACTATTTGTAGATATTTTTAATTTTTTTAAATTTATTTTATAAATATTAATAAAAATAAATGTTGCTGGTTAAAAAATTTGAAAATTTAACACAATAATTGTAGTATAAGTTGTTTTAAAAGCGGTTCAAAAATATTAGATACATTGACATTTCTTTTATAAGTATTTAAAGTTCAAATTTTGACAATTTATCAGTCACAAAAATTTTCAAATTAGTTTGTAGTACTTATAACATATTAAAACACACATTTCGAGTAAAATAATTCAAAAAATGTTGCCATCAGAATTAATCTAGAATTATGCCATAAATACATAAGCAGAATGTACTAACCTTGTATCTACTAGTATTAATAAGTACTATAAAATACTAAAATACATTTTGAATGAATTATTTGTAAAATGTAACAAAAAAAGAAAAATATATTTATTTATTACAACACTGTACGCTATAAGTAATTACGTCCAAAACAATATAATTTAGTAAATGCATTAAATTCTTAATCCAGTAGCAGGACCCTAAAAACAAAATAATTATTACAATCGTAATTCGGAATATTACACAGAAATATTGAAATACGCATCATATTGATATTTTACTACTCAGTAGTTCATGTGCTCTTCATTCCTGAATAGTACGACAGTCATAATAGTTTATGGAAAGTTCAAGGTCCAACAATACAACAAAATCAGTTCTGGGAATGAAAGCCGACGAGTGACGGGCTCGCTCACTCGTCAGTCGACAAATAAATAAACAAGTGAGTATATAGTCCGATTATCAAAATCCCCAAAAGAGCAGACCTCGAAGGGACCCCAAAAGGAAATCGCAATTCGAAACTGGTAAGTTGTATAGTTTGCGATTCATATTGTTCTGCGTAATTACTAATGTCAAAGAACAGCGTTAGATAATGGACATACAATACACTTAACCAATAGACTGTAGAGACTGGATTTATTCGATTGGCGCCGCCGCCGCCGCGACCGATCGACCCGGCCTCAAAGACGATATAAAAATCGAATTCCTTTGTTGTTGCTCCGCGACAACAGCTGTTTAATCGTTCTTCCAAGGTCTTGGCGCGCACTTTCGGTCCCGCTCCCACCGACCACCAATCGTATTCCCACCTCAACACCCGTTATTGTTTTTTATTTATTTACTCGGATCTGATATTATGATTACGCACTAGTGCAATTTTCTTGCATGTTCTCCGCGCCGATCACGGTGGAAACCAGTCGAATATAACAATAGGTTTTTTGTGCGAGCTCGTTTGTCCGTTGACAATATCGCCTCCGCCACCAAAACCGTACGACGTCCACACGTAGTGCAGTTTAATCGTAAGTACGTTTGCCCGCCACTCAACAACCGTCAGCCACCTTGTGCCTACGCATGTTAATATGATTCCGTACTTAACCTTAAATGTCATGTGTGTGTGTGCCTGGCTCGGTGTCTTTTTCCTGCGGTATCGCGGACATTTTTATCTTGTATGCGTTAATTCAATCGTCTGTGTGTCTGTTCTTTGCACAGGTGCCGTAACCGATAGTCGTCGTCGATCATGTCCAACACTCACAGAATGCGATACAAAAATGAAGGCGTTGACTCGAAAGAGTTGCGTCGCAGGCGGGAAGAAGAAGGTATACAGTTGCGCAAGCAGAAACGAGACATTCAGCTGTTCAAAAGACGCAACATCAATGAGACTATTCAGAACGATGACCCTGATGTAAGTGTGATACGCTGTTTGTTTAAGACTTTACGTTGTTAGCGCTCATTAATTCTATTATTTAACCTATTGATTGATCATGTCTGAATTTCATAGGGCTCTTAAAGTACCCAATGATTACAGTGAATCGTGCTTAATTATTGAAATATATGATTATATTGTCAATTGCCTTTTGTTCATATAATATATTATTATTTGAATGTTCAATTGAAAATGTTTTACACTTTTACTCAAGTTTATGAATTCCATTCACTCAATATAAAATAAATGAAACCTTAATAATACTTTTTATCTGCTTAACTTTCATATTTGATTCAATATTATTTTAATTATACCTTTTACTTCAATACAATGTCCAAATTTGTTGATAATAATTATCAATACCTGATGCTTAATTAGAATTCTTAATGTAATAAATATTTCATGGCTGATATTTAATATATCTTAATAGGTACTAACAAGGTAGAATAATCATTTTCCGTTATTTAATTTATTGTATTGAATTTTTAACTAAAATTGCATATAATATAGATGTAATACTAAAATTGTCAATTACTTATGTTTATAGGTTGTTTTACCTAGTACTGTGACTGATTGGTCCAACATAAATGAAGAACTGATTAAACATTTGTATAGTGTTAATGAAGAAGATCAATTAAAAGCAACACAAAAGTTTAGGAAATTATTATCATCTGAACCTAATCCTCCTATTGATGCTGTCATTAGTACAGGAGTTATTCCGAGATTTGTAGAATTTTTGAAAAATACAACTAATAGTCATCTACAGGTAAATAATTAAATAATAATGCTATTAATTAGATACTTTTTATAATTAAATAACTATTAGTATAAACTATGATAGGATTATTCTTAGATCTTATACATGTAATTTTCTTAGTTCGAAGCCGCATGGGCCTTGACAAATATTGCTTCTGGAACATCAGAACAGACACGAAAGGTAATGGAAGCTGATGCTGTGCCGGTTTTCATATACTTACTTGAATCACCACATGAAGATGTTCAGGAACAAGCAGTTTGGGCTCTGGGAAATATTGCTGGAGATTCTCCTATGTGTCGTGATTATGTTTTGAACATGGGCATAATGAAGCCATTATTAAAGTAATAATTCTAATACATATAAATTTATCAATAATGAATTATAAATTTATTCACCAAATCTAATTTCACTTGTGCATAAATTTATAATTACTGACTTGTGTTATATAGTCATTTCTAAATAAAAATATAACTATATATGCATGTGTTGTATCCGTCTACAAACTTAAAACAGTAAATATAGGTTAAGTAGAACCGATTTTGTGTTAGCTTTAATATTAAAGTGAATTAAATTAATTTATCATCAATTTTATAAGTAAGAATATTATCTATGGCATCTCTTAGATCTTAATTGACATTTTAATTTTAAAATGAGTTACAACTATACTAAATATTACAATTTTCAAATTATCGTACATAAGATAAAAATTGAAATATAAATAAAAACCTACAAGATGTCCTAAAATTTAGATATTATTTTTACCTTAAAATTTGTTAATTTGTGACTTCTCTATAATATTAAAGCTAAAAAACACAAAATTTGTATGTTAAAGACTTGTAAGTCGGAGACATGTCTTATAAGTATGGTGTCCCCTTTTAGTATAATATGTTCTACAACTAATATTTATATATTTATTTTTTTAACTTTTTTTATTAGACTATTAAATAGTTGTTCACGTCTTTCAATGACTCGTAATTCTGTATGGGCTGTATCTAATTTGTGTCGTGGAAAAGTGCCCCCGCCTGATTTCACTATGGTGTCGCCGGCTCTACCAGTTTTATCTGAACTGTTGAGTCATAGTGATCCAGATGTACTAGCAGATACATGTTGGGCTTTGTCATACTTATCAGATGGTCCAAATGAAAAAATTCAAGCAGTTATTGATGCTAAAGTTTGTCCAACTTTAGTTGAATTACTCATGTGAGTTATAATTTATGAACAAGAATTGATTTATAAATAAATTACATACATTGTTTTGTTATTTTTAGGCATACTCAAAATAATGTTGTCTCTGCTGCTCTGCGAGCTGTTGGTAATATAGTAACTGGTGACGATGTTCAAACACAAGTAGTTTTAAATTGTTCAGTCTTACCTTGCCTACTTAGCTTATTGGGATCACCAAAAGAAACTATCCGTAAAGAGGCTTGTTGGACAATTTCTAATATTACTGCTGGAAATAAAAACCAAATACAAGTAAGACATTTAATGATTAAAAGTTAAAACTACAGTTATCTACTACTTAGGTTAGGACTTATACTATATTTCACTGTATAACTGAATGGACAACGTGCGAAAGCATGAACTACAGTGCTAGTAATATCTGGCCATTCATTTAGTTATTCTTACACACATACTGTATACTGAATTTTGTACTTTTTGTTTTTTAAAGAGTTGAAACTAATAATTTAAGATTTATATTCTAAGTTAGAGAATGGCTTTATTTTTTCTAATATTTTAAATGATTTGTATATTTAAATCATAACAAGTATAACTATTCTTTAAAACACTAAGGTTCGTATGATTATTTTTCTTTTCATTCTAGTAAATAACTAGGGGTGTACTCTAATTAAAGTACCAATTTGATTCTTAATATGAATTACAGTTATTATATTTGTAATAAATACAAAATTTGTTTTATCAAAATTAATCCAATAATTTATGAAATATAGATAAATCAAAACCGTGGTCTTAATAAATAAACTGTTTTACAAAATTAAATTTATTATATTTTATATTCAATAAAAGTTATAAATAAATAAGCTCATGTGTCTACTACTCATTGCCATGTAATAACAATTGTTATCCAACCTGAATAGATAACGGTAGTTAAAACTTAAATACTGGTAAAATAAATGTTATATGTATATTTATATTTATAGGCCGTTTTAAATGAAAATATATTCCCTGCACTTATACATATTATGGCTACAGCTGAGTTTAAGACAAGAAAAGAAGCTGCATGGGCAATAACAAATGCTACATCTGGAGGTACACAAGAACAAATTCAACATTTGGTCGAGCAAGTATGTACATTATAAATGTTTTAATATTTTGTTGTTAATTTTTTATACTTATTTTTATAGAAATGTATTCCTCCATTGTGTGATCTGCTGACAGTGACAGATTTAAAAATCATTCAAGTGGCTATGAATGGTCTAGAAAATATTCTTAAGTTAGGT
Source organism: Pentalonia nigronervosa (assembly GCA_014851325.1). NCBI lineage: Eukaryota > Metazoa > Arthropoda > Insecta > Hemiptera > Aphididae > Pentalonia > Pentalonia nigronervosa. The sequence continues at coordinate 17,553 of JACXSJ010001381.1, forward strand.
GAACAATTAGCTAGACAAACTGGTGCTGTTAATCAGTATGCTGTTCTGCTAGAAGAATGCTATGGTCTGGATAAAATAGAGTTTCTGCAGTCACATGAAAACATTGAAATTTATCAGAAAGCATTTGGAATTATTGAACGTTATTTTGGTTCTGATGAAGATGATCCTCGTGTTGCACCATCTGTTCAAGAAACTGAACAAGGAATTGAACAGTATGATTTTAGGGATCAAAGTGTCCCCATGACTAGATTCCAATTCTAAGGACTGTTACAGGAAATATGATTTGATCTTTTCAACTGTTTTGATTCTTATTTGCACATACATTTTTAGAAAACAAAAGAGATATTATCTTTCCTTTAATGAACTTGTGACTGACTGCATTCAACTATTGGCATATTTCCGAAGATGACGAGATATTTTTTGAACAACATTAATAAATTGGTTTATTTCGACTAGTGTTTTACAGTATGTTATTTTTTCTTTTTAATATTATACAGTTAAAAATCAGATAATATTATATTAAAACAATTTTGCTTGAATATTAATATATTTGATAATTGTTGTCACAAGTTATTAAGATGATAACTTAAAGTATGACTTTCAAACTACATTAATCAATAATACAAAAATATATTTTGTACATAAATGAGATATGTGTAGTCATTTTTGTTAAAATTGTATTTATTAAAAATAAATAAAACGTTTACTTAACAAAAAAAAAAAAGTTGTAATCTACACACTATTACATAATTTTGTCTTCTATGTTGGTACTTCATACTTTGGTAAATGGCAACACTGATGTCTTTTATGTCTAGTTAAAAACGACCCTTATACACTTGAAGCTCAAAGGCGCTCATTTATTTCGAAACACTTGCCTGTTATTAAAGTGCTGAATATTTTTGACAGAAAAATGTTTTAGTTCTCCCCAAGACTTATAAATTTGCGGTCTACAAAAATGAAAAGAACATGTGTCCTACTGATGTGTAAGTATTTCAATTATTTATACACATTTATCAATTGAGTAATTCCAATATGTAAAAATGTCAACCGTTTAACAATTTAAAATTTCTTATATATGTGTATTATATTAATTAATATCTACATACAATTAAGTTAAAAACTGAAGTGGAACACGTTGTTCGTTTTGGTGAACTTACTTCATTTATTGAGACAAATTGTTTTATTAATATATTATACTCCAACATGTAATATTAGATAAGTTCACAAATAAATTATATTATGCACTTATGTAAACACTCGAAGCTAATGATAAACAATAAAGTTACAGTGTTGTACACATGTAACAAATTTCGTTAAATTTATTCTGAAAAGATGTATATTAAGAAATTTCTAAAACTTACTTATTTTTGAGTAAGATATAAATTTTTCGAAGTGCATAAAAAAATCATATTTAAATTTAATATGTTCTGATTTTACCAGTAATCAGATCGATTTGTTTATTATTATTGAGAATCCAAAATGTTCATGGTGTTTTTCATTAATGGCGTCCAAAATAATTTGTGGTAGTAACATAACATATACGTTACGCACTTAAATATACTTACGACGTACACGCGTTAAAAATTAAAACTATATAGCAGCGGTTCTCAACCTTTCTATAGTCGCGTACCACCTACACAATTTGAAAATTTTTACGTACCACCTGACCATTTTTGCTTTTTTTTTTTTGCTTATTAATGTATACGTTTATGTTATATGTATGTATAGGATTTTATTATATTAGGCATTACAAAATGAGATAATATAAAATATGTATTTATAATAAAGTATTTAATCGAGTATTTAATGCACAGAAAGAAAAAACTTAAAAATATAAAAAATTAAATATGTAAAATTATTATAATTATTATGGTTTACTTTTTACTTCAATGAGACGATTGATGTTGTTTAGAAAGGACGATGACGTCAATATCGGGCTCCAAATTGGTAACTTTAAGTCTTAAATCATTTTCTACGTTTAATCTACTTCTATATTTATTTTTTGTGTACAATAAGTGAGAAAATGTAATTTCGCATAGATATGTTGATACAAAAGGGATTAGAAACTGTAAAGCTTATATGGAGAATGCCGAGTATTTTTGTTTCACGTCCAGCTAAAAATTAGTGATATTTTTAGTTTTGAAAGCGGTTTTTAGGGTAGAGTCACTGGTTAAGTCAATAAATAATTCTTTTGCTAAAATACCATCTGGAATGTTTTTAATATAATCATCTTCAAAAGGGTTTATGATCCATTTCATTTCTAAGTTATCCTCTTGAAAATATCGTAAAATATTAGATTTTAGTAATTGTAGGTGTTCCGAAATGTCTGTAATTATATTTGAATTTGGCTGAATTTCGTTATTTTTCCAAAATGTGTTTAGTGTCTCGAATGCTGAAAGTTCATTCGATCTTCACACCATCAAATAAACATTAAATAAACCAAATAATATTTAATGTTAATAATAATTCGTTCCAATTTTTTTTATAAAGGAAGATTTTCTTCGCGTACCACCAATGAGCTCTCCGCGTACCACAGGTTGAGAACCGCTGCTATATAGTATAGACATATAAAAATAAGTTAATTATTTCATCTTTTTCGTTGAAATTTTAATAAAATATGCATTTAAATAAACCAATAATCTACAATGTATTTTTTTATTGCTAAGATAAAAATTTGAACAAATTAAAAAAAATCGTGTACGTGTAGACTATAGTTTATAGTACTACGCTGACTACTACAAACCTATATTTACTAAAATAAAAATAATAGGTATTTATTTAATTTTAGATTATAATTTAGACAAATTTACTATTTTAAGATTTATCTATACGCGATTTCACATGCCGTATGCGCTGTTATATACCTACATATATATTTTTAGTTAAAATACAAACTGCCTAACTGGTTTTATTATTTGTCAAATACTTAAAAAATAATTTTGTGATGACTGATATGAATATATTATATATAAATAATAATTTTATACTAACTTTTTTAAAAATACTTTTTCATAGAACTGTGTATAGGTACCGTGCATATTACTACAGGCACCAGGTATATATTGAAACATTATAGAGTACCTATTATGTCCTAATATATATTTTGTACTTTTATAAGTCATCAATTACAAAAACAAATTGGTCAAGTATTTAATTATCTACCCATCTTGAACACTTAGGTCTAAAATAATTAATATTAATTTGATATTCGCACGTTTTAAATGTTTTTTATAGAATGAACAAAATTAAATAACGGAAATCTTTAGGCAGTGGGGAGGTACCTTTTTATACTTGGTAGGTATACGCCAATAATCAATGTAAACGGAAATGCCATTAAATATTATTCATTGTAACTTTCGCCACAGGGGTTTTTGTTTGAGAAATTAGTTGAGAACTCGAGACTACAATATATGACCTACCTTTCTATATATATATATGTATGTTGCTCAAACATAATGAAACCGTATTACCCCCTGTTGCTTAATCGTGATTTCACGTAATTTGTCATTGCGATTTATGACACCACGGATAAGTCATAGGTCTGTATAATTTGGTGTATTGTAAAGAGACTAGAGCCCGGAGGTTCGTGTATTTTCATATTTTTATTTGCCAGTTGTTTAAAAAGCTGTTGGAATATACATTTGAACTACATCGTAATGAGTTTTAAAAGTTTATATTGTATATTTAAAGGTTTTTATGTATACTTCACTATATTGTAGGTACATAATATACTTCTACATATATTTACTATATAAACATTTTTTAATATTTCCTAATGTTTCAAATTACCATGACAACCAAAAAATAATAAATAATAATTTTTAAAAAATTACAATTATTATGAATACTGAAATATTTAATAAATATTAATATAAAGCATTTTAAATAAAACACATCCAAGTTTTATTTTAGTTTTTTTATGAATAGGTATAATATTGAAATGACCAGACCTAGGGTGGTTTATGAGTGGAAGGTGTATGGAACAGAGCCTCTTAGTTTTTAAATAAAATTGTATTTTACAGTATTATTAAGAATTAATTTTAAACTGGGTAGTTATAGTAATAAACATGTAATAATAATATGTATAAAAATGATATGCTAGTAATTAGTATACTACGCGAGTGTTAAAATTAATTTGTTTAAAACTATGTCCAAAAATAAATAGTTAAGATATCGTATTTTGCAAATATAAAAAAATAATCATGTTTAAAGTTGAGCCGTCCACAAACAATAATATTATAGTTATAAGGGTGTCGGAAGCCAGCTATTTATTAAGGAGCAGAAAGCAATTTCTATAGTTACGAGACGCTGTGATCATAAAATAGGTTCTACAGAAATATAAAATCAAACGATATCGATGAATTTACTGGGAAAAGAATAAACCGGTCACGTTTCGTAGAACGGTCGGATTTGATCATGTTTAAAACAGGAAAATTTTTAATCAGATCCCTTGATTAAATTCCGGCTTTTTAATTAACCTTAAATAACGCCAAAAAATACACACTAAAAAATGTATGATATTTTGACGTTTATTACAACTTCTGAAAAAAGAGTTTTAACTGCAATAGGGCAAGTTATACTAAAAATGCATCAACTCTTTGTTTCGACATCCTTAAACGTCTCGTTTGTTTTTATTTGAAAATCTGTCAAAATTCTTAATTGTTTATAGTTCATGTTAATTAAATTTTGAATTTTTTCTCCTTCTATTAATTATAAATTATAATTCATACCAAAACATTTTATAAAATATAAAAAAAAAATAATTGTACATAATAATTATGTACTAATTATTTATTCTAATTATTAGAATGTATTTTAGAGATTTTGAACATATATTTCGAGTTTTTAATGCATAAATTTCCAGGTTCTAGACTAAGAAAATAAAATTTATCACTTAGTGTTATAAAAATAATATTAACTCTTATCTATGGATTACGATCTATCTATAATACAAGTTCAATTTGTTAAATCTTATGAGTTATAATATTAATACCTAGGCGAGTACTTAAGTACTTACTTATTTATTATTTATGACTACAGAAGAGGAATTTGTTGAGATTTGAAGCACCTCTACCTACCTAATAATTGTAATAAGAAAAAGTTTCACTGTATTAGATTTTAAAAGTCAAGATGCACTTAATATTTTACAGTTTTTAATCGAACATATTGATAAACGCATTTTAAATTTGTTAAGCATTATATAAATATATAGTGTATGTATATATAAACACGAAATATATACGTATAAAGGCGTATAATACTCAATACTTATTCATTTCATTTTTTTAAACTGATGTTTAAAACTTCTATCAATAAAAACTTTGATGGGGCCACGGACAAACTTCCTCTGGTCGTTTCCGCCGATTGGGCGTTGTCCGCACTCAGCTGCTGTTGGTTTATGTACACCTATTATAATGCATACACATAATGCCTAAATATAAATCGTAGGCATTAATATAATGGCCATCATTGAATCGCGCCGAATGATTCGTTCCGTTTGCGTTTAAGTACACAGCTTGCCTATGTAGTATGTATATATATTTTATAGGCGTAATAATATTCGTAGTAAAATCATAAATAAAAAAAACTTGCTTGTATAATTCAAGGATGTGAGTCGAGAAGACGAAAAATACAGACTAGATTTATTCGTTTACATTGACATCGGACAATATCTATATTGTGTTTCATATTATATACCTACATTATTTTACATGTTAACCTACGCGGATTATACTAAATCTAAACACGAGGAAGTATTAGAATCATATACCATTTTTATTATTTTAAGTGACCGAGGATATTTAAAAGGTTCACATAGGACAATCGAGCAGGAGTTGCGAATCAATCATAACTCTGTAGTGTCAGAATCTGAGGAGCCCCTTCACAGCAGTCTATTTTTTAAATTTTATTCAGACTTTATGTTGACATTGATTATTTAAATCAATCAATTATATTAGTTTAAGAATTTTCATCAGTTTTACAATTGAATCATTCTAAAACCCTCAAACATATTATAATTCAAATTATATTATATTATTGTTTAATTAGTGTAACCTGATAACTGAAAATGGCATACAACATATATACAATATACATTTGAAAATATATTAATAAGTAATCACATTCGAATAATGATTCTTAGCGGAAGTTCAGTTTATTATATTTACTGTTAACAATCCATATTACTTTATAGGAGGTTTTAAAACCGTAATTGCCCATAAAAAAATTTACGAGTATATAAACCTAAATATTTTCAATATTATTGAATTCAGTGCATATTATTATAGTACCTACAATATAATATATGATATCTAAAATTAATATTTCAAGTCTTCTGGAAACACAATAAATATATGTCATAAAATTAAATAATAAAATATAAATAAAAATGATTAATCGTATTTATGAAACCATCTCCAATTTAACAGTGATTCAAACTTACTTATATATAGTTATATAGATGTATAATATTATAAATGGTGACGAAAAAACTATAATTCGTAATGAAAAAGGAAGGGTCATTTTAAAAAAATCCATACTTTCCCCCAACGAGTTACCTATATATTATATTATATATTTATACATTAGGTACATGCTAAATGTGGAATTTGATCACGCTACGTCTATGATTATATATATATATTAGTATACAGATAATAGATACCAGAAAATGCCCACGTTAGGGTAAGGGCTATAGTTTATAGCGTTATACCTATTACCTACCTATGTACATGATTTAATTTAAGCTGCAGAGCTTTAATTTTGTTTGCATACGGCGGTATACCAATCAGTTTATTATTTATATTTTAGTTACCTACTTATATAATATGTACTAGTAGAGGTGGGTACTAAAAATGTGGATTCCAGAAACTTTTAGAAACTCAAATCACTTTTAGTCTTAAATACCTACGTATTAGTGCAAGTGGGTACCTATTACGATTAATAACTAGGTTCTACACATATTATTTTCGAATGGTTTCTTTTGCAAGCGTTTAACGTAACTTTGATAAGTAATATAAAATAGCTTTTTAAAAACTCTACAAGCTTAAAAAAAATAGGGGATTATTTAAAGGGACATAAACTCAACTCTTATTTTTTTTTATGTAAACGTGCGTATACGATAACCGTGTATAAAAATAATTAAATTGTTCGTATAATTATTAATGTGTTGATGCTTTTCCGTTGGTCGTAAAACAAAAAAAAACAATCGAGTTTTCGTCATAGCGCGCACGGTGAGCGCCGCAGTTGTATCTGGCGATTTTGAAATGTCAGCAATTTTTGTACGGCCCCGCAGAAAACAACCTTTAGTGAAACAATGTATGTTCGTCCCTGGAGGACTTTAAATGTCATCCGAAATTGGGTCAAAATATGTGATTATCGCCTGGCCAAATTATATTAGGAATCCGCTATTCACATAACCCAATTTTTCGATTTGCACAATATACATTGTAAGATGGAAGCAATGGGTATCTTGTATTATAGTTGATACTTGATAGATATATTATCAACCTTATTATTATACCTGCGTATACTCTAACACATTGAATTTTGTAGGGCAAGCGATAAGATTTACGCGCAATATGTTTGAATGAACTTTCTAGTTTCTAGTACCAGCTATACCATTCTCAAGAGAATAAAAACTATATACGTGTGTTACTATATCTGTATACAATGAACAGCGGTCCTCCTTCATTTAATTACAATATAGAGACATTTAATATTGTTCGGAAAAAGTAATTTCACCCGTTGGGTCGTTGGGATTTCTCTCTCACAAAGCTAATTTTTCCAGTGGGACGATTCCAATATAAATTTGTTTTTTTAATATATACTTATTTTGGTTGGTTACGTAATATATTTTGTTTTATGTGCCTATAGTGTACCTATTGTGATATTACCATATCACATATGTTGTAAGTTTTTTAATATTATACAGTAAAAAATCTATCAAGTGCTTCAGAATTTTAAATATCTATTGTAGGTAATCTTAGTAGTCAGTGGCACCTGTGATCACAAAATAATCAAAGCAAATTGGAAAAAAAATGTTGCGTGGACCTATTAAGTTATGTTGACAATAATACTATTTGTAGAAATGTTAGATGTATATATATACTTATTTACTTTTTTATTGTATAAGTATATAAACCATTATAATTTTTATCGGGTATATCAGTGAATATTAAAAGTTAATATAATATATTTATTTAAGAGAAGAAAAACAAATATCATTAAAATAATATTTTTCGGCGTGCATTTGATCTTGCAAAATCTATAATTATTTCATCGTAATTTAATCATAATATAATTTTAATTGTTGTCAAAGTAATCATCTAAAATGTTTCGCTTTATATTTTACTGTAATAAAACGTATCGTAAGTAGTGTTTTTAAAACGGTAAGATTTTAACACACTGTTTAATAAAAATAATGTCATTTTCATAGCTTAACCACAGATTATAATATTATATTATTCATATAATCTGTGGTTTAACAAGACGCAAAAAAATACAAAATTAACGTTTGGTAATTCGATATCACACTATATCACTTTCACTTAATAGTTGACAACATTACTAATATCATGGCCCACAAGAGATGTTTAATTTAGGCATTCCGTATTCGACAAACCAATACGCACACGTATTATCAGATGCGTAGACTAATTATGTACAGAATACATGTGACGATTTCAGTAGAACGTTTTGTTGACATTGATTTACTTAAGTTATTGTAAGTCTGTTTAAAAAAAAAAAGCTCTCACTAAAATTTTCTGCCCCCTTTAAATATACCACTGCCTAAAGGTATAATATTATATTGGTTATGGTTCCGTTTGCGACGACTTCATATTTACAATAACGTTTGTTATATACTATGAACGTTTTTAAAATAAACTAATTAAGTAAAAATACTCTGTAGTCTGTGAAAAATTAAAAAAAAAATTTTTCTGACATTTTCCGGTTTATGCGGTTTATTATTTCGCAGCTAATCTAAACTTTAAATACTTATAAATAAAAATATATGTTCATTCAATATTTATACTTCAAAATGTTAAGAAATTATTTGACATTCGCGGCATCTGCAGAATGGTTAAAATCAAACATATATCTAAATAAGTTCATTATCCATTAATCAGCGGCGAACTCTTGCGGGGGTGGATGAGGGTGTCATATTCTCCTTTCGGCTTTTTTTCTTTATCGATTTCTTCAAATTTATTGTAAAATAAAAACTCATGTTTTCAATATTTTTTTTTTGTGTAATTTTTAATGTCATTTAATATTAATTGATTGATAACAATAAAATATGTGGTAAAGTAATCAATTCTTATTATTTACTACTTTCACGGCGTGATTTACGTCAAATTGTTACTATAATAACATTACATTACTCGTGTACAAATTCTCCTTACATATAATTATATATTGTTATTATTAACCATCACTTGCATGTAATAATGCAAGAATACAATTTGTTGTGTCATTACGTGGTCTGAGAACAGTTGTTGAATGACAATTCATACCTCCCCTTTTAAAAAATCTGAACACGACACTGAATTACTATATAAAATATTGTATATACAACATTATAACATTAACATATAACTTATTTGCATGTACAATATATTTATGAATACATAATATCTTATATTGTTAAATATCATATAACTATATATAAAATAGGTATTTAGATATGGGACTCAATGTCACATTATTACTTATTTAATTTTCTTCAATCTAATTCTAAAAAACAAATAATAATCCTCTAAAGATACAGTTCATATTTAATATTGATTAAGAACAAAATACCTATGATTAATTTAATTTATAGGAGTTTAAAAACTGTTATTTATTAGGCACCTGGCACCTACGCTATTATTATAATAGTTATAGATTTAATTTATATTTAATATTTAATAATTGTTTAAACATTAAACAATTTATTTTTTATGAACTTATGACGACATTTTTGTGATCATAGTTCTATTTTATTATTAGGAATAATATTACCTAATACCTATATAGTTATATCACACTTTACCTTTTTATAGACTTCTGGACAACGGCGTACAGCCAAAATGGAGATTCAAATGAAAAATCAATGGGTAGAAAATTATGTCCACCGATGGAAAACGTACCACAGCCTATTAATCGAGTCAACACGTCTGCTATCCTTCGCGAGTAAAATAAAAATATTAAAAATAATTTATTTAAAGAGAGGCAATGTTTTATGCTATAAACTTATAGTCAATTATTATTATTAATTTAGGCATTTACTGATTTGTACAGTACATATTATGTGTAATGACTAATGAGTATTGTTCTAACTATTGTATGCATTATCATATATTTATACCTGTATAATATACTATACACTTAAGTATAATGTAGATATATTAAAATTTAATATATCTAACATTTAATGTTAGTATTTTCTTACCATAACTCGTGTATTATGTATTATAGCCAATTGTTGAATTAAACTATAATAGATTGATTGAAGTAAAAAGATAAAAACAAACGTGTTTTAGGTTAAGAAATGAAATGAAGAGAAGAAATGCACACCACGGACCTCCAATTGATGCGTATATCGTTCCAGATACGGACGAACATCAAGTAATTAATAATTTACTGAAGATATGTAGGTACACAATACACATGCACAATTATAAGATTTTATACAATTTCAACAAAAAAATATTTGGTATATTTTAATATTTTTACCATGCTTAAATATTATAAAATATTTCGAAAATCGAAAAAATTTTACAAATTTAATGAATTATATTTTTCAATAATTAAAAACATTTTAAATTTCACTGTAGCCTGTAGGTAATCTAAAGTTGTTTATAGTGTACCAAAAATGTCTTACTCAAATTATTAAAAAGTCATACCTACTGACTTATTTGCTCAGGTTTATTAAAATGTGTACTGCACTTTTGAAATCAGAATCACTCAATTTTTTATACCCTACTACATTGGTCAGTAAAAAAAAAAAAACAAAAGACAATGGTTTATTTATATTTAGGTATAATACTTTCAAAATATTTCAATCGACACGTGGTTTTTGGAAACTAATTAAAACAATAATCAGAGTACAGACTATGACCTATTGTAAAATACGTTGAAGTAAAACTTGTTGTACCTATACCAATCGTAATTTTATAATTTATAACACGTGGTATAATAACTTTGCGTGTGTAGAACGAAGAAGTGGCGGACCATGACAAGAGGCTGAAATATCTGTCGGGATTCAGCGGCACCGGCGGGGTAGCCGTGGTGACACAAACCAAAGCGGTTTTTTGGACCGTATGGATGTACCACAAACAGGCGGACGAAGAGCTGTCTTGCGACTGGCAGCTGTTGGTCCACGGAGAGTCGGTAAGCGCAGCTTTGCAGGTGTATAAGATCTGTTTTCCAATAACTGCTGGCATACAATGTGGTGGCGGTTATCGTTATTGCTTGCTCGTGACTAATGCGTTTACTATTAAAAAGAATGTATACATATTTGCAGAAAAGGCTTGACGAATGGCTGTTGGACGAGTTCAAACCTAATTCCAGGGTGGGCGCCGACCTTAAGCTCATCTCGAACGGTGACTGGGAATTCTTGTTTCACGCTCTGGCCAACGAATCCATCAGCCTGGTGCCCATCAACAACAACATAATCGATATGATATGGGTGGACAATCGGCCCGATAATCCGACGCGCGAAGCTTACGTCTGGCCGCTGGAATATGCAGGCCAGTATATACCCGATTTTGTTAGCTACGTTTAACCGATAAAAGTGCACTATTATAGTACATCATGTGCACATCCGGCGCATCAACACAACATATGAGTATATGTACGTTAATTTCAGTGTCGACCAATTTTAATAATCTTCATACTTTTCATTCGATTTTATACTTTAGACTACTGACTCTTACTCACAGTGTTTATTAATTTTTGTAATTTATTTTAATTTTTGAATTATAAATTAATTAATAAATCGAATAAATATTAAATATATAACATACGCATACATGTATGATATATTTTTTACACAAAATAATAATTTTTGCAGTTATACTTTTTTTATAGTTATTTAAATCATTATACAATTATATTTGTATCTCGTATTATAATGTCCTTAGCAATGGTTAGAAGGAGTGACGTTATAATTGTGCACTAGTTTTTTTGGAGCAATGTAATCATGTCATATAGCGTTTAATGATTCTCTCAACCCCTGGTTCTTTGTTTAAACTGTTCAAAGATTAAAAATTGTAGTAAACGATTATGAATGAATTCATAATTGAATTTTTTGTTTGTATCTCAAGTATGAAACGAATTAATATATTATATATTACATACCAGCTATATATAAAAAATATATTTATTACATTATTATTTCTATGCGCTTTTAAAATAGGTACTTTACATTTATAGACATCATATATTTATTATATTATTTTATAATGTACTACATCAATTTTATATATTATTCGTACTGTACAATATTTAAAAAAAACTTAGTTTTTAAAAGGACTTACTGATACGCAATATGTAACTAAATTACTAAACAATACAGATAAATGTACATTTTTTTAACAAACTCAGAGGAAAAATGATTATTTATTCAGTAAATAGTTATTTAGTTGTTATACCGAGACTTGGCGTAACTTGGTAAAAACTAAAATGTTATCCCAGATACGTAATATAGCATAAATAAGTATACTTAGGTATTACTCTTAAGGTATACTTACTTAAGAGTGTACTCCCTTTAAATATAAAAATAAAAATCGTAATATTTTATTATAATTATCTTAATATAATAAATTATACATTTTCTTATGGCTCAAAGGAAATTAAATTCAAACTATACGCGATTCCTCCTCGTAAGCCACCACTGTATGTATATATATTATGATAAACTCTTTTAGTAAATGTGTGATATTATCTAAAAAAAAAAACAGGCAAAAGATGGGAAGACAAGTTGGATGCTACCCGCGATAAAATCAAAGCCATGGGGTGCGACGCGATGGTCGTGACGGCTCTAGACGAAATCGCGTGGCTGCTGAACATTCGTGGCCACGACATACATTACGGTCCTTTCCTCAAGTCGTACGTCATCATCAGCAAAGACCAGCTACACTTGTACACCGATTCCGTGAAGCTCAGTCCGGACATTCGGAGACATCTGCACACTGACAACTGTATTTCGGCCCACTGTGCCAGGTTAGACCACATGCTATATTGTTATAACTACTTATAATAAGATGAAATATTAATATATTATTATGTCATACACCCCATACAAATTATAATAAGAAGTAATAACTATAAATAACATATCGTGTTATGTGTATTATTGTTGACCTCCCTGCACAATATGCAATAATATTCGCTCGAAATAATATTATGTATCCGATACCGCCAAGATATAAACATATTATTAAAAATAATTCAGCTATATTTACCTAATATCACACTGTAGGCTTCACGATTACGAAGCCATATGGATCGACCTAAGGACGCTGTCGCAGATTTGGCAAAAGGTGCTAATACCGTCTGCCACTGAGTTCAACAACGGGGCGAGCAGATGCATTTACATTTTGGTAAGTTCTCAAAATCATAATGGCCTTGTCGATTATGCGAATATTAAATATTATTTTATGATGACGGATACTTACTATACTATTGTGATTTATTCTCTTATTAATTATTAATATATTTTTCGCTTTTAAAACTAATGTACCGTTAAGACTTCGTCGAAATCTTCACTGCAATTAATGTAAATGTATTTAAAATTAATCTATTCAATGTAAAAGTTTTATTCGAAAGTAGATTGCGGTATAATGAATGAATAGCAATATTATGTATCATACCGCTATAATTTACAAATAATCTTCCACCACTAACATATACTATTGTAATTTGTATTATATATTATATAATTCAAAGTCGTACCCAAGTTTTTTTTTGGAGGGGAGGGAGGCTAAATAAAATTGTTTTTAAATAATTATAGTATTTATTTTTTATCATGTACAAAAATCCGAAAACACGCTTGTATACGATCTTTAAGTCATTTTTTTTCCAAAATGCTTCTTTAAACTTTCATCACCTGATTCAATTTTAGTCCTTAATAAAGCACGAAAATTTCCTTCGTTTTTCTTAGGCTCATTTTTTGTACTAAAAACTCTATAATCTCGATACGATCTTAAAGACAAATTTTGACGCCCACATAAAATCACTGTTTTTATAATTGGTTTAAGTTTCTTCTGATTACCTAAGGCTTATTTTTATGATTTGTTTATCGATTGGTAACATCTTTCTACCCATAAGGTCAATAAAAATATCATATTTTAAAATAGCATCTTTGTGATAATTTAAATATAAATGTTTTTCAAATTAACCCAAAGCATTTTTCCAATTATTATATCCTGTCTTTACTAATTAATTAAGTTCCCGAGAAGAACAATTGCAAGTATATGAAGGAGCAAATAAAACACGTCGTACAATAGACATTATTTTCTAATTTAGAATATACCAATCACTTATATTTTGTCAACCAAAATTGATTAAATTTTCTGTTTAAGAACCAATTTGCTGAGCTTTAAAAGTATTACTATTATCGGGAACCCACATATTATCGGTAGGTAAGCGATTTCGTCTGTAATATTCTATGACTACATAGTTTCGACAAGCGACAATAATTTATAATCGGTTCAGGTATGGTAGGTATAATTATAATTTATAATATAGGTAATATTATGCTTCAATTTTGATAGTTGATAATTTTTTCTTTGTCATAATTTAAAGTCAGTACATAATACAATTAATAATAAAATTACCTATCAAAGTGTTAGGGGACCAACTATTTATTTTGTTAGAGGGGGCTTAAGCCCGTTAGACCTCCCCCTTTGGGTGCGCCCTTGTTATATATAGATGTATATAACTTTTTCCTTGTCAATCATCACTTTAGATTGACTGGGGCGGTGTAAAATGTAAATGTAATTTTTTTGTAGGTACTATGAATAATGAATATTGTGTTTAAACTTTCAATTGTGCAGCGTGTAATGGAATTATAATTAAACCATTTAATTTTGATGAGGTTCAATTTTCTTATTTGATTAACGTAGATCAATACCGAAAAGAGAAAGCAAGCTCCTTCGCCAATCATGTACATGATGGCAGAAAAGAATTCCGTCGAAAAGGAAGGAATGCGATTGTCGCACATTAGAGATTCAGCGACGATGTGTAATATATTGGCCAAGCTTAACGAACAGGTATCTAATATAAAATAATAAAATTACAATATTCACTTAATTTCTGTCCTATACGATATTTCGAATTTATATTGGTTTGATTAGTATATTTTCCAATAATTATTGTTGTTACATACGTCCTACACAAACAATATATCAAATATGACATATTTTATTCCCAATCTACAAAAATACTTGACAGCTAAGCCACTACAAGGTTCGTCGTCAAAACGGCGTAATAGGGGTAGTCACAAATTCGTTCGTTTATAGAAGCCACATTATTACTCATTCAATATGTATTATTTATATACGTAAATGTATTTTCGTAACTTTCTCAAATTTATATTTTGTTAGTTTAAAAACGGACAGCAACTTACCGAACTTGCAGTGGCCAACATGGTAGACAAGTACAGAGACGAACAAAACTTAAGTCGAGGTGCGAGTTTCAGGTCCATTGTAGGGTACGGGCCCAACGGGGCTATACCTCATTATACACCGTCGACTTCGAGCAGCTTGAAACTTGATCATATCAGTACATTGGTCATCGACAGCGGTGCACATTACTGGGGTAAGTCTGACGTTAAGAGCTATTATACCGCCCGCGTTCATTAAATACCCGTCGGCGGTTTTAAATGTAATAGAATTATTATACTTGTATAATAACTATATGCATAATACATTTAGATATAATGTATACACTATACACCTACAGTGCAATTATAATAGTGCGAGTTGAGCGTTACCTTATTAGGCTGTTATATATTACTTGTTATTCATACCTAATAAAGAAAGTGAAAAGTTAAGTCTAAACTTAATATATAATAATATAGATTCAACTCGCATATTTATTTGCACTTGACGTGCGAGGTCTATGAACAACAATATAAAATGAACGCACCCATCTTCTATATATGTATTCAAATTGACGTCATCTGTTGACTGCATATTATAAGGATGATAATCGAAAGTGATATTTCATTATTTTTACATCACGCTTAAACTATACAGACGTGCCTCGAAATTTTTAAATGAACCACGATATGAGAGATTTACGTTTGTATTATTTTTCTTATAGGTATAGTTTATATTAGAAATACATTTCATACGACTCTGTACACCATAGCAGTACTTATATTATAATATCATTACTATATGTCGAGTAAAGTATAAGTAGAGTTCTTTTAACGAGCATAAAAATCGTTTTATAGGGTAAATTTATCATAATTTATTTCATAAAAAAACAAATGTAGGTCAACCAAACATTCTAAATGCCATGTTGGTAGTAAAACGATTTTTATGCTGTTGGCGTCGCCGCATCTCGTAGTAGTAAAGGGCACCGAAAATTATAATTGACGATTTAACGATGGTTTTGGATTTTGATACGGTGCACACACTACCGAAGTGTGATATAGGACTCGTTTAGGACCCGCCCAAATCGGAAATATCGGTTACCATGATGTCCAGGTGTCCTATATAATCGACCCACATAGACATCGATATTTTTGAAATAGAAAATAAATGTAATCATTCTAACAAAGCTATCAAAATATCAAATTATTAATTAATTGCCTCTGCTATTCTGCCTATTAAACTTGAACATATTTTCTAAATCATTTCCGAATAATTAGGATATGGTTATTAAATTCCATGATATTCAATTTATCACTGCTATATTAATTAATATAATGTTCAAATTACACGTTTGTATACATTATCTGCTGCAGATGGAACTACGGACGTGACTAGAACGGTGCATTTCGGACAGCCGTCGGCCGAACAAATCGAAGCGTATACGAGAGTGTTGATGGCGTCCATCGATCTCGCGTCGTTTACATTTCCGTACAATTTAAAACTCAATCAGATTGACGTAATCGCCAGGGCACCGCTCTGGGATTTCGGTTACGACTACAAACATGGTACCAGTCACGGGATCGGAGTGTTCCTCAAAGTCCACGAGCGTAAGTAATTATTTATTATCTTGTAATTTTTTTGTAAAAGCCTAGGGAGGGAGATAAGACGAATTTAAACGCCCTTGACGTATGCCATAGGTTCGCCACTCCTTCATATGCACTCCTAGACTGCAGCAGCAGGATGTGAGCAGAACACCTCTTATATGTTATATATTCCACTACTATTCTGTATGTAGAGCCTATAAAGTTGTCAACCACGTATCAATGTACCATTTTTATGTATAAGTATAATAATTATTAGTTAGACTCGGGTGTGGGCTGGCTTGGATGCTACAACATCTCTTGCCCTAAAATATATTTACCCCAATCTGTATAAAAATGCAGATTAATTATACCATATGCATTTATATATTCAGCAGTTTTTTTGTCTTTAGTTAACACATACATAATACAAAGTGTATGATACTGGTACCTACATGATATAATTATTACTTTTATTTTGGATGCATAAAATAATGTTTGTTCGCTTTTAATACTTTACGTTTTTTAACATATTTTTAATATTTTATTAACACAAAATTAAATAATGTAATATTTTATAAATTACATATTTTTATTATTTTCTCTGAAATTATGTGGCATTCCGAGCCTTTTTTTACCAGACTGCGCTTGTATGTCTATAAATTATAATTTTCGATATGAAAATTTTAGCAAAAAAACATAAACAATTGCATCCCAATTTCGGTACATTATTTAAAATAATATAAAACATCAAAGGGATATAGTAAAGTCAATTCAACTCCGATACTTACGTTTGTTAGCCCGTTTCTCGTGCTGCGGTTGTTGAATGTTATTGGACAATTATATAATACAACACCATTACGACTGTAGAAAGTTTGCACAATTTTCGATTGTCGCGCACTGTGGGTACATTATAGATGTGTATATTATTATATATATATAGAATATAAATACGGTACACACTACACACCTGTTTAAGAATTTTTAAGGGGGGGATAAAGCATTGAATCACATACGTTACAGTGGGGGCCTTCGCACGTCACATCCCCTTTGAAGTTTCTAATACTTGACTACTATACATGCAGTGCAGTGTACAGCACAAAATTTTACATTGAATACCAACTAACACAATTCGCTACAAACGTTATTATTTTTATTATTATTTCATTTTGATTATTTTTAATTGGATTGGAAATAAATTTCAATTTTTAATTTACACTCAAAAAATATTTCTTGAGATAAACTTTATAGTCACTTCTTACTACATCGAGTATCAACACCAATAACAATATATAGTGAAAACTTGAATAAATTTAGTACAAAAATAATAGTACCTATCATCAATATTTATTTTTACTATATTACTGTATTAATAAGGTAATTAGAACATCTAACATTAATCATTTACAAAAACAGAAAAATACTCTAAAATAGTTAGTACTAAACACAACTTAGTGTCTTGAAATAAATACTTGAATCTTTTTACTAAAGCAAAAAAGACCTAAAGGAGGATTAATCAGGAATAGTAATTAAGTACTGACTAGAAAAAATCAGACATGAACTTAAAGCTGATAATCAAAATTATTTGACCTCTGAAAAATAGAACTATCACCACAATAATTTATTTGAAAAAACATATTGTAAAATTATTAATTTGAATTTGTTTAAGGTAATCAACATGACAAATAATTTTAATATTATTTTGTTTACACATTTAGCACCTGTTAATATGTATTACGGGCAAAAATCAAGTGACGTAGTGCTCAAGGAAGGATATTTCATATCTGACGGTAAGTCGGTAAAATTAGTCAATTTATAATAGCTGGTATTATTGATAATATTGTACAATTACCATCCGATCTTATGTTTTTCGTTCATTTTACACTATAGTTCGTGACAGAAGCGTATATTTTAATATTTATTATATATTGGTTATATTTTATTAATAAATAATAATAAATGTTTTTTAAACACAGAGCCCGGTTATTATAAAGAAAATCATTTTGGAGTACGTCTTGAAACTATATTAGAAGTGATAACAAAGGTAATTATAGTACCTAAATACAAATATTATCTTAAGATGAATATCATGTAATCATAGGGTCGTGTTGAATAAGAAAAAACAACATCGTCAAAATGTTTAATTTTTATGATTTGTATATAGAACGAAACAATGGGCAAATATTTGACGTTCGAGCCGATCACGTTAGTGCCGTTCGAACCAAAGCTCATCGATTACTACATGCTCAGCCCAAAACAAGTACGTAAACTGTTCAATACATTTGAATAAAATCAAAAACATATTGCACAAATCTTTCAAAGGCTCGACTGTTATGCTACCTACGTGATGTTTATTTATTTTATTTTTTTTTTTTACTAACGAATGATCTCGACTTGCGATCAATGTGGTTTTTTATTTTCGTATCAGATACGCTGGCTAAACGCGTACAACGACAAGGTCCGGAGAATGGTGGGCACCGAGCTCCAAAAGAGTAACAACAGCCGACTGGGTTTCGAATGGATGATGGACCGAACGATGCCGTTGTTTTCGGACGGGCTTCGGAACGAGGTCTCCACCTTGATCACCGCCGCGCTAATCGTCGTCATTGTCGTCGTCCACCTGATGACTGTTTAGAGTTTCCAGACACCGTCCCTCGCGAACTTCGGATTATTATTACTATAATTATTATTATTTCTATTACTATTATTTTAATGTCGATTAGTAAAAAGCGCTACGAAAAATCACGCGCATGTTGCAATGACGCCAATAGTCGCCATTTCGACAATGACATAATAATCTTAAGCTTAGATACACAACAGACGTTAAAAAAACAACTGCAGATATTTTATCATTAATATTCCGTCGAACGTGTATAATAAAAATAAATATGACATATAGGTAATGCCTAAAATATAAGGAGTACGTACGTCGAGCAACGGTCTTCGAAAAACAATAATTTATAATAATATATTATATAAATAAATAAAAATACTTACAATAATCTAACCTATTATAATATTACTATATTAATCTCGCGTTTAATATGATTAAGTTTCGTAGCCGTTTGTGAGTTTCGCGTGGGTTTGATATTTTTTGCGGGACTTGACGAATTACAACTAATTATATTTTATACACACATAGGTAACGCTCGGATTACTTATCACATAATGCACAATAGATTACTGTATAGGTAGCTTATAATAAGTAGTATATACGGTTATACGGTTATACGGTGGCCGCGATCAGTGGCGATGACCCGAAGACTGTCATCGGCTTCTGCTGCTGGCCGCCGTCTTTGAGCGCTTTGTGTATCCTGGTCAGCGCCTTTTCCGTAGCGTTCTCTTCGTGTTTGCATACGTACCGGTGTCGGTTACTGCACTCGGCCCCCGAGTACGCGTACACCTTGGTCGCGGCGTTCGGGGTAAGGCGCAAACACCTGCCGGATCCGACGATCTGGTCCTCGGGCCTGGTCGAGTCCTTGGGCACCACGGGTCGCGCGCTGTTGGCCCATATCCACAACAATCCTGGGTTTAGACCGCCCGTCCAATAGTCGTAACCTGCAACGATTCAGAAGCGAGTTTGTAGAATTTTTTTTTTTAAAAAAAACGAACGATTTGAATATTTGATACCAGTATCATGCGTGTGCGAGTATAATTTCCAATTATTTATCACTTATTTTATATATAGGTGGAGGTACCTGCTACTATATCGATATAGGTATACTGCAGGGTAATTTTTTAACGTGAACCTGTAGCATTAGTTATTTTTGGCATTCATTATAAAACGTAATTTTTGAAAAATAATCAAATTTTCTACGATTGTTATTTTTGAAATGACAACCTATATATTTTTCATTTTATAATCTTCTTGTATTCCACAATTAGTTTTATGATCCACTACTAATTTTCAATACGTTTATTGATAGAACAAAGCCAGTGTTCAATATTTGATTTGATATAAATTACAAAAATAAATCAAAATAAATAATGTTTAAAAAGTATTCTCCTCCAGATTATGAAATAAAAAAAAATTTAGGTCGTCGTTGAAAACATTAAAAACTCTCAAAAATATCACCACTTAAAATGTTTTTAAATTAATTATTTCTTTAAAAATGAACGTTAAAAACACCCTGTAACCTGCATACTTTACAACAAAGTAATTATTAGCCAAAAAAGTTCACTTTCAATATAATATAATTGCAGTCCGTCTTATATACTGTATAGTGCTTATTAAGTAATGTAGTTATATACGATTCATTAAATACCATTGCTCACTCACCTCTTAGATACTTATCGCCGATAAGGTACGTCAGCACGTCAATCTGTTCGTCTTTGTTGTCGAACTCTAACAAATTTCCGCCCAAACTCTTGCACATCGACATGGCTGACTTCCAGTTATACTGTCTCTCGCTAAAGTGATAACAGGCGTGTGCGATACGCGTAAAATTGCCCGGACAAGGATCTGCGCAAAAAAATAACGATAGGTGTAATATATTTATAAATAATACAATAATAAAGATTTACCATGCATAAAAAATATATACTCTACGCACGTACGATATGACTGTACAAGGGGTATATTGTGTTCATAGTTTATACTTATAATTATTCATACGTGTACGTAATAAATTGTTATTAATGAACATTTTAATAATATGCCTAATTCGCAAGATATGATATGTACACATGCACACATTATACATAAATTATGTTTGAAGGATGTTCTTTACATCGACTAGGGCTCGAGGAAATCTGCAGCAGTTATATTATTATATATTATGATGTTCAAAATCAGACAAATTTCATTAAAAAAATGTGTTCAAAAATATCCTGATTAGAACGTTGTCGATTAATATTTTCGTTTATTGCACTTGAAATGTGTATTGATTTATTATTTAGTATTAAATATCTATTTTAATGTAACAATATGAACTAGTTTACTTAAAATTGTCTATACAATATGCATTGCTTATTTTTTTTAAGTTTATAATAGAAATAAATAGTTTTAATAATACTATATACAATTATAATGATATAACTACTATTTTAAAATCAGAATACTCTGCTTTTATTTGAATAGAAGTTTATTATTTAAATAGTATTTTTTTTAATTATAATAAATGTAATACAAGCAATTAGAAATCATAAATAGCTATTATTTAGTAAGTAGTAGTATGATTATTTGTACTACAACTTTTCATTATATAAAATAGATTTTAGATATCATATTATATTCGTACTATCATAAAGTTCTAATTTCCTATAAGAAAAATCTTATAATAACAATTATATTTAGACGTGATTATACTTATTAATAGTTGTATAAATATTTAAAATAAAATAATAAATGTGTTCCTCTTATAATAATAATATTGTTCTACTGAAATATATTACGTAATTATTATTCACATATGTTTTTGATGAAGAGTTTCGAGAGTTGAAAAGTAAATTTATACCTATTATAGATCTAAATAATGTCTATATCAAATAATGCACCATTCAATTTAGAAAATTAAGTTTTAATTTTATATAATTATAAGTATAATAATATATTATTATATAAATGTAATGTGTCACATTAGGAAAAAATATTTTTTTAGTTTAGTAATCCCCAACGATAGGCATATCAGATAACTTGAATACTTCCAAATTGAAATTAAACCACCACACCTATGGGCAATAATAATTATCAGTTATGTTATATATTGCATTTATTAGAGCATTTAGCGGTAAGCTAAATCATCTATAGTTTATTCATGAAATCAAACACGTGTTCGATTCAGTTTCGAAAGTCCAAACTAATAGCACGGCATAATATTATACATCAATATATACGTAAATATTACAATACTTATAGGTAGGTCACTATATAGTATACACTACAGTACCACCAAAACAAACTAGAAAATGAATGTACATTTCAATAATATAATTTTTAAATACATTACAATTTTGTTTTTTCACTATTATTAGAAAAGTTATGTAATAGAAATAAAAAATGATAAAATGTAAATTGCTTTTAAAACCAGTTTAATTTCATACGTCAACGTCATTTCTGTATGTAGTACACAAATAAGGTACCCATGTGTCATAAAAAAAATTAATTTTCCGTTATTGTATGAAATGCATTATCAATAAATGAAAAGCATTTTTTTTAAATAGATTAATAGGTAACTAATTATTACTACTTCTAAAGTTATTTTATGATGTAACCAATAATAACTTTACTATTTTGATAAAGCTTTGTTCACCGGCATACTTGTACCAGTATATAATTTATAATTGTAATTAACAAAATTAACTTATTTGAAAAACATAATTAATTGATTTTGATAATGTTTTTTGTTATTCGTGTAACTTAAAAAGAAAGTAATTTAAAAAAAAAAATGTTTTCTATAGGTAATCTTTAATTCGAATCTCGATTTCTAATATTGAGTCAATGTACTGACTACCGAGTGTACAATCACCATAAAAATCCTTTAACGGATTAAACAAGCCAACATGCTTTATAATAGTTTACCATTAAAAACTGGAAGAGATAATTGAATAGATACTACGGTGTTATAATTATAATAATAAGCGAACATTTATTATTTTAACTGTACATAAAATATAAAGATAAACTAAAAGTTAGGTAATTAATGTTATAGCTAAAAATATAATTATTGGATACATAATAATTTAATAGTTTATTTTAAATACCTATCATAGTATATAGACACGACTTCACATAAATAAATAAATAAAAATTAGGTATTTATACTAATATTTCTATTTTCTTCCAAATTATAGTTTAACTATTAAATTACTATGATAACTGTTGTTTTTCGTTTTCGTTTACATTTTTATTTATTTAAGATTTATTATGTTGTCAGTATTGACCCTAAAGTATAGAGTATAGTAATATTGGTTACAATTTCGGGCTTACGAATGATGGTTAGTTAGCCATTTTGTCATTATGGAATGTAAATAGTAAATACGTAATAATTTATAATACCTAAATATTTATATAATACAGTAAAATTGTTATTGAAATTGTGTTTAAAACTTCATTTTTTATAAAATAAAAAACCAAATAACCAAATAATAAATAATGAATGACAATATAGCATAGAATTATCTTCATAATGAAAAATAAAATGTTTCAACATATATTTATATTATAAGGGTACTTATCGGATAAAACTATGTATCCTATCTTTCGGACAACATATTATATAATGTAATATAGTGGTAAGCACATACCATATTGTAATATTATATTAAATAGGTAATCTCAAAATTTCGCCGCAACACCTGCATAAAATCAACACAAAAGTGCTAATTTAAAAACAAGTATAATTATTATAATTGTGAATATTATGATTACATTGTTAAACATTTAGAAATGCTTACTGTCCTAATTGGTTAATTTATACACACGGCCACAATAATACGTTATTATTTTCTGTACAGATACAATGGCATACAATGGGTTAATAAAAATTGGAATCATCCATTATCCACGTCTGTAGTTCATATACGATGTATATAAAACGAAATAGTATATGAATACTACGTAATACGTATCTATTTAATTTATTAACATTGATAATTATCAAAAAAGCAGTTAAGGAGAACTGATTTAACCACTGGCACTTACGGCATTCCTCATTCAATATTATTTATTATAAATATACTCATAAATTATTATTAGAGATCAATAAGTACGAGTATTGTGGCAATATTTAGGTATACTACCTACAACCTACATGCTACGCCGAACTAACGAATTTCAAATGCACTTATTACTAATGATATAAAAATCATATATGTATATTATAATTAATTCATTCATAAGAACAACTAAAAACCGCGAAATATTGGTGGTGTGAAAATTATAGCAGAACCAAGGACATTCATATCTAAAGGCTAATATAATATGCGCGAGACTGTGAGAGGCAAATTCCCGCCACGATAATTCAAAATGTACTAAAAATGTTTAACTATTTGATTTCTAAAATGTATGGATGCTATGGCGCCCCCAACAATCCCCGGCCATAATACTTCCATTGAATTAACCTCTACGGAGTCTACTGTATTTTATTTTTTACACATCAAGGGCGCTTTTAGTATGCTCAAATTAGGTGTGAACATTAAGTACTATTGTCCACACAATAACTTGAAAACATGTCAATCATTTATCAGTAAATAGTCATACAGGTTCGTATTAGCAAAAGTATTACGTTAAAATAAAACTAACATTTTTTAAATCGCACACAATTCGTTTTATACAAATTGATGTCTACAACTATTAACAAATATCGATTGAAATAAATAAGTAATAAGTATAGTAAGTAATATAAAACTGTTATGATCCATATTTTTTTTTCTAATCCCTGAATAATTTTATTTAGATTGGAACTAACCTTCTCTGTTGGCTGCATTTCCTTCTACAATGTGTTGAATGAGTTCTTCTGATCGTTTCAGCCGTTTTTCCATTAAATCCATTCTATGGACTAATTTTTCTATAGCTCCTAGTAAATACATATCAGTTTCTGAAACCTATAAATTCAATTTTTTTTTTTTTATTTAAACACGCGAAAGGTAACAATAATGTAATAATATCACTATAAATTGTATCGAGTTATAAACATTTATAACATCAATTATACGGCAATCGGAAAAAAATTCTTTGAAAATAAAATCCCCAAATATTTTTTTTATTATGATTTTTGAGAGTTTGATACTTTAATCCATCATCCAACAACTTTTGCAGGTTACCGCTATAACTGTGTCTTATAGGTACCGACTGAAAATATTGGTATTTTTATTATTTAGATGGTTTGGAGAATTTTTTTTCCTAGATATAACCCATTCGACGAATACAAATTAGAATAACGCTCGATCAGATTTAAAAATAACGACGTAAATTCAAATAATTATTGGTTACGACTCGTGTTAGTCGTTATGGAATATATATTATTCATAAAACGATTTTCGTCGGTAATAAACGATATAATGTCCAAATACTTCTTTGCTCGGTTCTTTGTTAACGTCCACCCGATCTCCTGCAGAAGCTATGTTTTGAGACGGTCTGTTCACAACGTAACCGGTGGGCAAAGCCACCGGTACGTTTATGACGTTATTGTCGCGCGTGGCCAAGTCTTCGATAGTGGTCAAACGATGAGCAAAGTCTAAAAAAAAAAAAAAAACGCCATTTCGTAATAAATTGCCACGAGTTTTGAAATTTTTTTTTTTAATGAAATATTAAATTCAAAAAAAATTTACCTCGGTCCGACTGAACGACCACGGACGACAGCAGTGACGGTACGACGACGCACGCTATTATTTTCGACAAAACCATGTTTACCTGCCGTCTACGATAGGCCTGGTCGCGAGAAGGAACGACGACGGTCGTTATTTTAATTGCTGGCGCCGAGACCCGTGGATGAGCGGGTCCGTCCGTCTGTAAAAGCGCGCGCCGATTGTGCACCGGGCGCGGGAGATCGCGTGAATGTGCGCCCCGCGATCACACCAGTGGCACACTGAGCGTAGAAAACAAAGTCGAGCGTCTAATAAATACGCTGCACCGCAAACGTGTTACTAATCATTGACCTAAAACCATTGGACCTTAACCGTGGTCGCGTTCGTTCAGCCGGCCGGAAACGTCGACAAATCGACCGTCGTCGACGCGGCACCCAATGCTAATGTGATTTTCTACAGGTGTCTGGTGCAAATTGTGATGCGCAGAGAAAATTCCGCAGAGGTATATTGGTTCGATGAAAAACGATTTTTCTTTCGGTCCGACGGAAAGAAAAAAAATGCACTCGCAATGGGAACCACTGGCCGAGTGAAAGTTTTACGCGCACTAAAACAAATGGACTGTGAAAAAAAATAATCACAGCATGAGCCATGAGGGCATCCCATCCGTATCAGTTATTGACATCATTTGCATATTCCGGTGACAAATAGGTTTTACCTTTCCGAAATATTAGAGAGAGTACGTCATAGTAAATGAAATCATAAAACAATGTTGTATAAAAAAAACATATAATATATATTTATGTAAGTAAAAAAAAAAAATACATATCGACTTATAAGTTGTTTCCATATAAAACAATCGAATATCATGCTAATTATAGGTATCAATATTTTTTATTTTGGACGGTTCGTGTGATTAGTAAACTGGACGGAATACTTTTTCGTTTTAATCACAATACAAAATGTTTTAACTATACTTAAATTATGTCTAATGTTTATATATATATAAAAAAAGAAAACAACAAAAAATTAAAATATACCTTGTCAATTTCCCTAAACCTAACAAAAATGTCCGTTTATCCACGAAAAAAAAATTAAGGGACTTTTTGAATACAGTCATAGGCAGTGTAGTGCACTAGTGCATTATGTTTTTCAACACAATTTCTTAAGAGTAAATAGGTACTAATAAATTAATCGTTATTAATATTTCATAAACATATTATACATATTCTATTGGGTGAGTGGTCTCTGGACTAAGAGATCGATTAAGCAATATAATAAATACAATAAAAATTAGGTACATAGGATTATAATATATCACATTGAGGTTTCTAGTGGTTGGCTATGTGATCTAGGCGGAGGCGAAGGTGCCTGATCCAAATTTGTTTCGAGGACTTCTGCACTACTGTATACTCCTCGACTACTTACATCTGTCCACATACCCACTGTAGATGCAAATGTTGAGTTGTCTCTAAAACCTAAATTTATATATAATATAATCATATATATATATTTTTTTTTGGTATTTGTTATTTACAAAAAACTAAGAATTACCTTTATTTTTATATGCTAAATCATAATCATTTTCGATGTGTATAGGATCGTTAACATTGTGTACTTCGTACAAATCACTTGGCTCATATTCATCAACAGACGAATTAAATTGTGATTTAACTATGGAATCGTTACTTCCATTGGCTTTGGATGATATTGTGTTAAAACCACTGCTATTATCAATTATCTGTAAATTAAAATAATTATATCAAGTTTTCTCAATAACTATTTCTACAAATTATAAAATATCATAAAATCATAAAAGTAAAAAATAAAATAAAATAAAATAATTTTAACATACTGGTTTACGTCGATAATTTAATTCAGAAAATGTTGGCTGTGATAGAGATAATGAACGTAAAGATGTTAATGATTGGCGTATTGAGTTTCGTCTGTCTAGTCTTTGCACTTGTCTTCGCTTTGATTTAGTCCACCAGCAACATAATACAGATGCCACACAAATCAGACAACCAAATATTAATCCCGTAACAGCAATGTTGACAAAATCATCTCGCCACTTCAATGGATTAATAGTCACTTGAGGGTCTAATAAATATATATATATATATATATATTACAAACAATAAAAAAAGTAGCATTTAATTGTTTTTGTTTTAAAACAAATGTATTATTACCCATTTCACAAATGAAGGCATTACGAAAGGCACATTCTAAATTAGTATGTACTTTGTTAAAACCAAGAGCAGTACACTGACCAATGTAGTCAATATGCTGAACCCATATTAGGCCATAGTCATAAATCTGCAATTGCAGTGTTCTTCTGATATTAGCATAGTCACCAGTAATGAATGGCATAGAAGCATTCATAGTCTAAAAAATTAGACATTACATTTAATTTATTTTCAACAGCACTAAGTGTATTACTTACCATGCAAAATGTTTTAGCTTCATGAAATGTCATTGGTACTGCAATGTATCCATAACAAGTATTAGAATTTGGCATTAAGATCCAAGGTGGAGGGCATTTTTCTGATTCTAAAATAGTTTTGTTTGTTGAATAATATGGTATTACATCAACTGGCATTAATTCTATTTCATCTTTATAGTCTTTGATGCGTCCATGTACAGCAATGGTATCATTAAAACCCCAATAATTGTGACGAGCATCAATGGAACCATCAATAGCATAAATATAATCACTGCAAGTATTAATGTAATAATGGTTATTTCAAATAATTATTTTTTAATGCTAAAAATATCTTTACTTTGATCTATTATTACTAGTTGAAGCTATGATTTCATAGTTATTTTCAGGGTCATAAAATATATTGTGTATATAGTATTGACCATTTGATAAAGCCAATATTGTTCCTTTGTTTTGTAAGTTTGTTGCTTCATTCCTATAACAATAAAATAAAATTAATACTTACACAATTATACAAATAAATTGTAATTCAATTTTTACCAATAAAATCCATTGTGTGAAGTTGATGACTGTAATGGCAATCGAATTCCATGAAATCCAGACATTTGTAGAATATGAAAACCAATGTTACTATAAACGTAGTTGAATGTAAAATTTGAAATAACCTTAAGATGGAAAAAAGTTAAAAAATTAAACATAATATTATTTTAAATTTTGAATTATTAAATAATTACCTGCACGAGCTGAATAATGTTTTCATATGGAGCGATATTATCAGAAAAAAAGTTGCGGTAAATGGTTATATGTTGTTGAGGGGCCACACGTATACCACTAATATTTAATACTGGCAAATTAACATTTTCTGTAAATAAATTATTATGGATAATTGCTTGCAAAGCAGTTGCAAATCCACTAGAATCTGCTGTAACTTTAAGACCACCTTGATTTTTCATAATAAGGTTATTCTAAAATAAAAAGAATAAAAACATTAAAGTATTGAAAAATATACCATTCTTTTATGTTTATAAAAATTAAAGCCTAACCTAACCTAACCCGACATGATAAAATTGACTTAGATTTCCAATATTTTCTCTTTTAAATGGTTCACTTGATGTTCCTGACCTCCTTACACTGATACCATTTAGAATCCCAAATCATTCCTCCAGAAACAATCCCAATTCTATAAACCACCACATAAAACCACATATGGACATAACCATATATTGAATTGAATGCTTAAAGATGCA
Source organism: Pentalonia nigronervosa (assembly GCA_014851325.1). Taxonomy (NCBI): domain Eukaryota; kingdom Metazoa; phylum Arthropoda; class Insecta; order Hemiptera; family Aphididae; genus Pentalonia; species Pentalonia nigronervosa. Next base: position 47,647 of record JACXSJ010001381.1, read on the forward strand.
AATAACATTTAATACTGTAGGCCACTTTCCCTTATTTCTTATTAATCTTTCATCATTATCATGTATTTACTATTTTATTTATATATACTTTAATTTAAAAATTATCTATCACATTATCTTCTTACATAATATATTATAAATTGTATTGATTAATCCATATTTAAACTGCTATTTGGTGTTAATAAATTGAATAAATAAATAAAGCAAAAAAATTTAAACATGAATACAAATATAATAGTTCATTATAAATTGTAAGAATGAAAAAAAGTTGGTGAAGTTAAAGAATGAAAGAATGGAAACATGGAATTATTACTATTTCAATGATAGTATATTTTAAAATATTTGAATATTTATGAAAAAAACATTATAAAGGATAATAAAATGTGTATAGAGTCCCTGAGGAGACAAACCTGAAGAATTGAATAATCTTTATGTTGGTAACAGGGTCATGAATAATGAATAGGAACATTCAGAAAAGAAAATTAAAAGGGATTATTACTAAGTGTTCTGTAAAAATATTATTTAACTAATCGCATAAAAAATGTCTTACATGTAGTAGTAAACTTTGAGTATTTTGCAACTGAAATTGAATAGGCATATCACATGTACTAATGTTTGAATTGGGTATGTGACGACAATTGTTGATTATCTTGTTCCAAGCAACACTAATATGTGGATTCACCTCACCTGCACATGCATAACTAATAGCACCCATAAAGTTATTGTTGATCACCGAGTATGAAATATTATGTTCAGTGTTGCGATCTAAAAACAAAAAAAAAAATTATTTATTCTTTTTCTTTCTTTCTTTTCAATGTTATATAGGTATAAATTATTACATCAATTAAAATATTATATTATTTAACATATTAATATGTATATACCAAAACCAATTGCAGCGATGGGAAGGGTCACAATTTCTGCAATAAAACCATAAATACGAGAAGAAGCAGCTCGAGCTATAGTTTTTAAACTAATGCTACCAAATGTGGATTTAATGAATCTTCTCCTTTGAGATTTTGGAGATTTTACAAGACGGATAATTTCAGAAGTTTTATTATATAATATTCCATCATATATTCCCACATAATCACTTTCATGAGCTAAATTTAATTGTAGTAATCTATAATGTATACACAAAAATTAAAACATTTAATTTTGAATAAAATTAAGAATAATAATTATTAATTTGTTTACCTTAAACCTAATGATTTAGATCCTAAATAACTACGGAAAATTTTGACACAAGATATTGGTTGATCACTGTATTTGAAGTGTACAATCATTCGTTCATACACTACTACATCTTTGATGGGATCACACATGTCTAATAAACCAAATGTATCTTTAGGAATATTCACTTGTTTTAACACATCAAAGGAACTTTCGTCGTTTTCTTGTCCTTCTCCAGTTAATGAAATTATGTTAATACCAATTCCAGTATTATTTTCAATCCTGAGGCGCCAGTTAATATTAAATTATAATCAAATTTATTTATAAAAACATTACAACTAACCAATTAGAAAATAGATGTATATTTTGGTGTTTAAATGTAATGACAGATATCCCGTGAGATGCTGAATTTGTAATATTAATAGAATTTATGTAAGGAGATTTTCCAATTATCATAACAGCAGGTGATAATTCATTATGTAACACTCCAGCACCCTCAACATGTACATATTGTAATTGAGATTGCACATTTGTTTTCAATCCGTGGTTTTCATTATCGTGCAAAAATTCAGAATAATCGTTTACCTCAAAATCATTGTTAGAAAATCTATAAAAGTAATAATAATTAACTAAATTATTATACTATATTTTAAATTAGGCAATTGTACATATTCATAGTGATTTCAGTCAATATTTATTCAAGTCCACGGCATTACATATTATATAATATTTAATTAATTAATTAAATAAGTATTAATTGTATGGAGTATGAGCCATGGGGCAAAAATGTATTCAGAAATTTGGTACTTAAGTTACTAATGTTTTTTTCCCTCCACCCTAAAATATAATATTATACTAGATACTAGGTTTTTTTGAATTGTAATAGGTCAACTATATTTAATGGCACAGTAGAACATATTTAATCTGCTGAAGGTGAACTACTCTTCTTCCAACCGCAGGCACTCTAATAAAAATAAGATTTGTTTTCTAAAACTGTTACCTACTGGCTACTGTGACGGCTAAAAACTTAACACTTATGAAGGCTTTGCATCCAAAAGGAATTAAATAGAAGCTAGTTAAAGAGAAAACACTGTTTATACATTATTTATTAATTATCTACAAATTACAAAATAAAAAAGGTGGACAAATGGTAACCACTCTGCTGTCCTTAACAACCTACGGGAAATCTTGTATAGAAATTTTTATTGATATTTAAAGAAAAAAAATGTTTAAATGTCTATAAATAGTTTAAAATGAGTCAACATATTTTAAAAATTATACCATGCATAAAAAAATGCTAATTTAAACATTCATTACTAATTTTAAGTATCTACGGTTATTTGTTTTTGAAGTACTACAAAAATTGAATAAATTTTGTTGTAATTTTTTTGCTTAAAAAATCCAGTTTTTTTCTTAATTTTTTTTTTTTGTTTTTCATCGACGTTTTTAAAAACTACTGGTAATTTTCTATTTTAACCTCTCAAAAGTAACAACTAGACCAAGACATTGTAAAATCAATACATTAAATGTAAAATAATGCAGCCCCTAAAACCTAGTCTCGGAGCAATCACCCCTTTTATCCCTCTACCTTACTACATCAATGCCACGGGGTAAGTCAGTGTTTGCTCCTAACTCTATATGAGCACACTAAAATACAATTAACAAAATCTCTTTTATGGTTTTTAATTTTTAGTGTATTATTTAAAGTCAATATTTAATTAATTGAAATCACTTGAATATTTTTTATTACCTTATGCCTCCCCAATGATGTTGATTGTTAGTAAGAATACTTTCAGTACAATACACAAATACAAATGATTCATCATTCCAATTACATGTTAAATATTCATCAGTAAAATTTAAAATTGGACAATCCAAAAAATTGTTTTCATTTCCTAAAATAAAATATTTATGAGTATACAAATTATTTATAAATGCATTCAAATCGATTACCTAGACATCCAAAATGTTGTGGCCAACTTTGAGCAGCAACTACCATTTGACTTTCATTATAGTAATGTTTCTTCCAGGTAAACCAATTGTTGGAAGTACTACTATTCGATCCAATTTCTTTACATACCACTTTAGCATTAGCTTCAGTAAATGATCGATCACAAGTTGGTAGCCATTGCATTAGGGTACTGTTCCATATCTCCAAAAATCCAAATATATTGGTATTCGTTTCACCAAAATTTTTCATATGATTTAACCGTATAGTAGGCCTTAGCGGATCATATAATTAAGACTTAGGTTAGTTAATTATATTTAACTTAGAAATGATGAATAATTTTCATGATTATACCTAGATTTAAGATTGTGTGAATGTGGTATCATGACTTTAGTTATGGGCTTAAATGTTATTTCACCACCAGTATAACCTCGGGCAACCAAAGAACCAAGAACAAGAATACCAACATTAGGTGCAAATTCTAATGTTGTTCCTGGTAATATAGTCAAAGTTACTCCAGGCATTACAGTAATATCTGATAAAACTATATATGCATTTTCTTGTGGAGTGATAATCAATGATTCTGAAATTTTACCACCTAATACTCCATTTGAAGTGTGTAAAATATCATCCCATGTTGTCTGTATCAGATTTGAAAGGTATTATAATCTAACTTAATAAATAAAGAAGTTATAAATGGTACTCACAGATAAAGAGGCATCAAACGAATCATCAATTAAAAATGGTGTAAAAACAGTAACTGCATTATTATTCCAATCATCAAAATCAAATATAAGGTCTTTTATACGATTAATGTCTAAAGAACCCCAGTAGTTATTTGCCATATTTATTGCATTGCTAGTTCTTGACGTATGCAGACCAGCAATAACATTATAATTCATATTATTACTTGATGGCATTAAATTACGATCAATTTTAACATTTTGAATCCCATCAAATACAATCAGTGCAGAGATTGACTAAAATATGAAATTAATTATAAGTTATTGAAATAAAAATGTTTAATATACAATATAATTACTCCTGTTGTAAGTAACCTCGAGTTACTATTAAATATATTTTCTCTGAACAATGCAAATACTGAACTCATAATTTCACACTGGCTTTTAATATTAAACTTAATCATAAATTCTCCAGTGTTAGAGATGATTGTATTCTTCCAGATCAACATATACTTTTCCATACCCATTATCATTATCAAACCATCTAAATAATTTTTAATGCGGGTGTTAAAAAAAAATATAATTAAGGATTAACTTGATAAATTACCTTTACAGATGTTATTTTGTATAGTATTACGAGTGATATTTAACATGGCAAAATGTCCACCGATATTCAATTTTAAATTTGAGTTGTGAACGAATGTATTATTATCAATTATCACAATATGTGTGATATTTTCATCATATGAATATAAATATGGTAATGTCAATTGGATACCATCTTTTAGATTGCGTTCAAATGAATTTCCAGTCAACTCCCATTTGAAAACATTTAACGAATTTTGTGTGTCCCTAAGTAATAATTAAAATAAGTAGTAAAGAAATAAAACTATAATTTATAACTTTTAATACTATTGTAAACAGAATACAAATATGATATATACAGTAAAAACGAGTAAACATACTTAGAATGATGATTGATAATTTTCCCATTATTTGCTATTATTGAATTATTGACACTTATATGAATATGAGATTTGTTAAACATTCCAAATGGAAATGAAAATGGCTCAATTTCACGAACTAGTAGACCCTCATTTGCATTATAAGATATATCACAATCATATAAATGTATTGTTTCATTTAAAGCTCGTAAATAATACTGGCCTTTTTTTGGTTTATTGTTATATTTGTGACTTTCAGTACTAATAAATCTAATCATACAACAAAAAAATTTAACTTAGAATAAGAAATTAATTTTTAGAAAAAACACTTACTCGCTGTAATAAGTAATAAATAATCCAATTTCATTACTTTTAATAGCAGTTTTTGTTACAAACAATGTTGGTTCAGGTTGAACTAATAACCCTTGATTTATTGTCGCTAAAAATAAAGTAATTAATTATTATAATATAATTTAAATATTAAATTATTCATACCTGGTACACATGATATAAGAAGAACAATATTTCCTCGTGGACTTGATCCACTACTGTAATTCAAAATGATACCATTGGAACTACTTTGAGTAGGGAAAATTCCAATATCTTGATTAGAACTCCATAAAATGTTATCATTAATTTTATTACTATGAATATTACGAATTGAAATTTTTTCAGTACTATTGTTGTGAGGAATATTTAACATTTGAATTCCAATAACGTAATTGATTTTCGTACACTAAAATAATTTTCAATATATAAATACAATTTTTCAATCATTAATTAAAAACTGAATTACTTGAAAAATGATTTTAGACTGAATTGGTTCTATTAAATTAATTTGTTTAGTGATAACATATCTGAATTCATTGGTTTTTAAGTCTATTTGAAAATTTGATTGATCATTGGGCAATAGTACAGGTTTATATTGATATGAACTTGATGCAAAAGGTTTAAACCATCCTGCCAGCTCTCGTTGTTTATCAATGCTAATTGAAACATCATGCTGAATACCAAATTTATTCCTTTCAATTTTACTATCTGAAAATAATAACACTTGTACATTATTTATCTTAAATTAGCTATGTACAATATTTACCTTGGATGATCAAACCAAGTTGTTTGAAAAATATCCCAGCTCCTTTATTGCCACTAAACTCTGAATTACGAATATAGCTCAAACTGTTATGTAAATCAGAGTAAAGTACTTCCAAGCCATTTCCAGCATTGTCTGTAATACGAACTCCTTCAAACGTATGTCTATTCAAATCTACTTGTAGCGCTGTAAAAATAGATACATAATACAACTGTAAATACTAATGTCACAAAACTAAATTTTTAGAATTTAAAAATAAAATCTTTTAAGAGGATATCACCCATACATAAAAATATTTTACCCATGGTCTTTATACCAAAATAGTTTTAAGTACTTTAATAGTTGAATAAAACATTTGATTTTAATTTTAAGAAACATACCTGGTCCAAATTCATTAGTAATATAGTCGAAAAGTCCAGCTTTTTCTATTGTAATATATTGTAGATTACATGTATCTGCCAATACACCTAATCTCAAGCCAGTCCAACCAGGTTGTTCACATCGAAAAGCAACATCTTTTGAATGATCACATAACTGTTCGGAGTCAATTACTTTTTCAACTCTACAATTTATCATATCTATATCTTCATCAGAACAAGTGACATTACTGTAAATAAACTTTCAATTATAATTGGAATATTGAAGAAAATTAAAAGTTTATGAACTTACGTTAATAAGACTGGTTCTAATGGATCAGCAAGAGGTACATCAACTTTCCAATCTGCGGGATTTAAAACTAGACCCATTTGTCGACACACTAATGCAGCATTATCAATTGTCCAGCCATAATTACAAACTGTTCCCCATGTGCTTAACTCATCAGAGAATACCTGTTTCAAATAAAATGTAACAATATTATATAATAACAAAAATAAGAAAATAAATTTCATGCCTGAAGTCTTCCTTCATTAAATGTCCTTCCAGAAACCAACTTGACTCGAGTATTTGTACTAGTACTAATAGTTTCAATTGATTCATCAACCACAGGAACAGGAGGTTCATTTAAAGTAAATTTAATATTACCAAAGCCTCTACCACGAGCTTCTAATTTTCCAGCTACCATTATGCCAACACCTGGATTAAATCTAAAATATTTACATTGTAGACAATAAATATAACCATTGTAGAACAATTAAATATAAAATTACTTTAAAGTGACATCAGGATGAATAATTAATTTTCCACTAGACGCTACATTTATGTCTCTTGTAACAATATATTCACCACTATACACAGTTTCTACACCATCTACTTCTCCACCAAAATCATTGGGTTCTTTATACAGTTGGGTTACAACTGTAGAAACAGTCATTATTGACGTAGTACCAGGGTTTGTAGGATGTAACAAGAAGGGAACAAATTCAATTTTAGCCAAATTATAACGATCACGTCTGTCAAACATTGAATACCAAATTAAATACCATAAAAAAAGAAAAACTAATTAGCTTACCTATGAAATAGTCTATTTACAATAAAATGATCATCAGTGTTTCCTAACCAATTATAAGTAGTGTTTACTACAAGACTTTGATCTTCAAGTTGTACTCCTATTTCATAATTTGACAATGGGTTTTCAATAATATTTCTCATGACAATTACATTAGAAGAAGCAACAACAATTACTGCTGCCACTTTATTTCTTGAAACCAACTTAAAAGGTTGAGTTATCCTATTGTTCTTTAAATAATTCCACGTAAATAGCAAATTTTGTAGTTGACTATAAGTACTTAAACCCAAATTAACGACATAACTTCCACTGTTATCATAAAATTCATTGTATCTCAGTAATGCAGTTGTTGTTGACTCATCAAAATCTTCATCAAAATGTTCATTCCTAATTAATATACAACCATACTCTTGTTTTTTGAATCGATTGAACTCCAAAATTGCATCCATGTTAAGCATTGGTCTTATAAGCACTGCCAATTTCTTATTATTAAAAAATTCATTATATGATATAATTACATTGGTTGTGGTAGCTTGTCGTTCAATACAAGATTTTATTTCTAATGCATAAATGCTGTAACTAAAAACATTTCCTGTGACGTTGATCTGTGATTTGCCATGACACCATCCATCAATTTCTACTGAATTGTTATTGATTTGAGAATATGTTAAAATTGTTTTCTGGGGTACGTTGCTGATTGTTTTGTCTAGTAATCGAACAGCTATTCCTGGTCCTGAATTTGACTTTATTAATGAATATGTAACATTCCGTACTCCACCATTAGTATGGGTTAAAATTCCAAATTCATTGTTGTACACTATTTCTGAACCTAATATAGTTAGGTCAGCAGAACCATTATAAACATTGACTCCCGCACTTCCACTATTGTTTTGCACTGAAGAATTGAATATTGACACAGCACTATATAAATTCTCAACAAATAATCCAGAGCCAATATTATCAGATAGAATACTTTCAGATATATTAATACTATGCCATTTCACTAAAAATAAAAAAAAAAGATCATTTATTTAATCAATAAATATTAATAAATTTAATTGATTATCTTACCAAATCCTGATGTTACTCTAAGAAGACCAAAAACATTTGTTCTAGCCGGTGCAGAAAATTGAATTAATATGTTGTTACGACTTGATGTAACTGATTGTGGTACTGTATTGTTGAGTACAGAAATAGTAGCTAAAAGCCTAAAAATATTTATTTTATTTTTAATAATATAACAAAGCATAATAAATATTAAATTTATGAAAAATACCTATCAGGAGTTGATACTTCTCCATCATAAATATATATGAATGAATTATTGTCAAGTTGTTGAGAACGAGTATGTTCAATATTGACAGTTAAAACTTGTCCAATTTTTGTGAATAAACTCTGCAATTAACAATACATAGATTATAAAATGTAAATAATAACATTTGAAATAAAATTATAAGTAAATACCTTGTAGCAGTTAATTTGTTTAGTGTTATAACTAAATTGTTGAACAGAAACAAGAACAGGAAATGTTTGACTAGTTGTTGTTGGAAGAGAACACAATTCGTTAACATTACTCATGAGATCATGATTGACATTGCCTTGAACCATATGTATACCATCTCCTTTGTTGTTAGACACCAAAGTTTTCATTAAACTCAATTGACCAAAAGATGAATTCATAAAAATACCATGTCCTGAAAATAAATATATAGGTCAACATTTTCAAACAAAAAAATAATAAACCAACTACTGTATTTTGTTACTAACTCATATTATATATTGTTGTATGTAAAAAAGTATATTTTTTTAATATACAGTAGTATAGTACCTCTATTATTTTTAATAATACAGTCTTGTAAATCTAGTATAGAATCTGATGTTGTTATATTGATTCCATTATATGCAGAATGTAATATTGACACATTCCTTAATAACGGTGGTACTCCATCAACTTCTATGACTGAAGTAGATTTAAACTCAGCACCAACACCAGCATATCTAAAAACATTATACACATATTATATAGATACATATTAATAATACAAAAATTAAAAGATAATCAATGCAGTGACGTCATTTCAGGGTTTACTAGACGAGGGCAAAATTATGACTGAATCCTTTACAAATATTAAAATATGTTTGTTCCTATTATGGTTTTTGATTTTTATATTATAGGTAAGAAATCCCTATGGCTTTTTTTTGCAATAACTGTTTCATTGAATGGCCCTGTACCATTTAGTTATTTAATCATTTTCACACCCATCTCAGACAATAAGAAAAATATTAAATTTTGATATTTTTCTTATGGTATTGCCTAATTTATCAAAATGCTATTAAAAATTAGGTAATATAAATGTCTCCCATGCCTCTATCCTCAAATGATTCCATTAAATTAATGATCATTATACCATACATAAATAAATATTCAGAATAAATAAACTACATACGTTAATATAACATGATTCAGTTCGGATAGTGATACTGGTTGATATAGGGTATTATGATTTATTAACGATTTTTTGAATTGTGCTTTTTCAAATTTAAGACCTTTCCAATAACTTTTTACGGCAAAGCTGTTTTCATAATATGGCTGACATTCAATAGCAATATCTTGCTTAAGATCTGAAAATTATATTTAAGTAAATAGTTTTAGATTAAATATGATTCATTAATGATGAGTCATATATTTAAAAATATTATTATATTGTTATAAACACTTGAACTTACCACAGCTACCAGATCCTAATTTCTTATTCGCCCATCCACTGCAACTATTTAAATCATTTTCAACCCCTTGACATTGTAAATTAGACAATAGAAGACGTGTATGAAGCTTATCTATTTTAGGTTCCATCCAACGTAAAAATTGACCTCCGCGATAACCCAAATGCCGACACGTTGTTTGAAGGTCTGCATTGTTCCATCTATACATTTAAAAGAACATATTTTAAACAAATAATTTAGCGATTTACTGTATTTATGCAGATTAAAACATCCTTACTGTGTTGATGTACAAACTGATCTCCAAGCACCTTTATAAAATAACTGTAAACGTCCAGCTAGTATACTAGGACCATCTACAAGTCTTATATTTGAAGAAGACTGACTTAGAGCATCGTCTGTCTCTTCTACATTAGCACTAGATGTCATTACGATTTTGTTATGAGCATCTCCCTATAAAATTTGTTATCGACATAAACATATATTATTATGTTTGTTTATTAGAATATTTATAAAATACATTACATTTGCTTTAATTGATCCTTTCACGGTGATCCCAGTTTTCGGTGAAAATTTAAGTATTACACCTGGATCTATAATAAGCTGACCAGTATCTTCAATAATAACATTATTTAAGACGAAGTATGGGCTTTGGTCAGCCCTCAAACGATGATGATTAGCAACAATTCCTCCAGACCATTCTGTATAGCCTTTGGTAGCTTTATGTTCATTTGGCCAAGTATAATCGGCATGTATATGAAAAGCGAATACCTGAATAAACTGAAACAAGCCCAGTAATTTCACTGTAGTTGAAGCCATTTTCTTTGAATATCACATCATTTAAATTATTAACGCGTCAAAACAAATTTTCCAGTTCAAATGGTTTTTAAGCTAATGAAAAAAAAAAAAAACAACAAAAACTAAACAAAATTCTATAATTAAACTACTAGAAAAAACGCATTAAAACTATTTGAAATTCTACACCCAACCCATTGTTTGTGTTTTCGTACGGTACTATCAATATGTTATATTTTGTATTAATCATGTTATGACTAATATTAGCGTAACGAATATACGGGGAGGGGATCGGATGTCGCAACAGTCAACAGGTGAACGGAACAAAGACATTATATATAAGTATATCGTTTTTATTTTTTTTTTTCATTGGATCCCCGAATTCCTCTTCGACCGTTACATTTAGAAAGATAATTGACACTTGACACTTTAACCACGAAAATATAGAATAGATGAAGCCTATAAGCCTATTTCAAATATTTCATCTATTTTGTGCCTGGTCAACCGATTTGGTGAATTCAAAATTGTTATCAAATATCTAAATATAAAATATTGATGATTATTGAATTGACGTTGTTTTGTTGTACAAATGTACCTATTAAAATTCTTTATAGAGTATAGTGTACCAGTTTAATCGAAATTTAAATTTAATTTAATATGTATAAATTATATTTACTGGACATATTATATAGGTGACACGTAATTTTCAGGATAACTTTCGTCAGTAATGTTTTTATGGCGGGAAAAAATATCTGGAAAATACTTCCAATTCGGAAATGTATATTTTCGGAAAATTGTTCTCAGGAATTTTAAATTTATGAAAATATAACGTGGGAAAATACTTCACAGGAATTTAATTACCAGGAAAATATTTACGTAGGAAAGTAATAATCAGGAATCTTAGTACTATAAAATTATATTTCTGAATATTACTTTCCCGTGAAGAATATTTTCCAGTACAAATATTTTTCTGATTTTCAAATGCCTATTTATTATTTTCCTATATTTTGTTTTCCTGTTTATTTCTTTCTTATGAATATTTTTCCTAGAATTTATAGCTTCACGTGGCCTCATTAATATGTTATGTAGACATATTGATGTGTTATTTGCTTATTTATATAACTGTTGTATGTATGTTGAGACTCGCAGATATATTTAATAATATAATAGTAGTTATTACTAGATTCTTGTGGTAACATGGTGCTGTGGTCATTATACTTTTTTTTTGTTTGACGGTTCAGTGGAAATTCGGTTGAATGTAAGGAGAAGCTTGGATTTTTTTCAAAATACCGTTTAAGGCTTACTATTTCCATAAATAAATAATGCCACAATGATCAGTGAGCAGTAGCACTACAATACTACAATGGCAAATACGAATTATATACATAATATGTGGACTTGATTTTAAACCAACATTTAGCATTCTCCAAATTGTTCAGTTTTAAAGATTTGCTGAAAAAATTTTTTTTTTTAAATACAGTTTATAATTATATTGCTAGAATTAATTCATTGTAAGGGCTATAGTCCTCCTCCCACAGTATGTTGACCTTAGTTGTGTCTATGGTGTTAACTTAATAATAAATATGTATTTATTGACCTTTGGGCTTTGACTACTTGCACAGTGTTATAGGCTGTCTTGTTTGGGATAGTGATGCTTTACTCACAATTATCATATTACATTTTATTTGTATCGCAATGTAGATTTTTCAAGTTTTAACCATAACTAATAGAAGAATAAATTGTAAAATATGAGTATTATAAATATGAATAAAGCATGGTACGGCTATTTTGTGTTAAGAATGCATACAATCATAAAGTCCAAAAAACATTACATTATAGTATAGCACATTCCCCAATTCACTTCTTTCTAAACCTAAGTCTTCTTAATTCATAAAATTCAAACATTTTAAACTGTTCAATTGTTTTGTCTTAAGTATTCGTTGGTTTTATTAACTATGAATTTGAAGATATTAAATATATAAGCAATGGATATACATTATATTAACACTATTAACAAAAGTTAACACATAATTATTAATAGTCTTTTTAAATTTAATAAAATAATCAACTTTAAATTATCAGTTTTTCAAAAAAATATATAACAGCAATACATGAATGTTAATTGATTAAGTTTTTACACAAGATAATAACATAAAGACTTTAATCTAAAAAAGAGTCTCCTTCTAAAACTTCTTTTAAACTGAGAACTTCCATTTGAGTAGTACCTTTAGAATCTGATCTCACAAGTTCATCTATTTGTCTATAATTTCCAGGATCAATAAGTAGTATCTACATAATAACACAATTAACACGCATTAATTTTTTAAAGATATTATATAATAATTATGTTTCTAATACCAAAGTAATTTCTCCTGAGTCCCAGTTTTCAGACTCTACAGATGATGCTAAAGCAACAAATTTTTCTTTTAATTTTTTAGCATCTTTGCTCGTTGACTCAACTTTGAGCCTCATCATGGCTCTATCAAGTGGAAGTACAGTCTTGATTAAACGTATGACTTCAAGAGCCTATTAAATGTTCATAAAAAATTTATTGATTATTATTTATTAAAAATTGGGAATATCAGCAGTCTATTAAGCAATTAGTATTTACTTGTTGTTTAGAATTTCGATTCGGTTTTACTGAATAATGTACATCTTTCATTGCTTTCTCTATCATAGTTACAGAATAAGGTCTTTTAGTTTCTGGGTTAACACATTTATCTGAAAATAAAAATATTATCATTCAATATTAAAAGTATATTTTAAATTAATTTTATTATTTATTTATTACCTGCAACAATAGTGGCAATATCTTTATAAGACGCATCCAATTGAGCTGATCTTTCTTTATCAGAAATCTGCAACTCTCCTTTCTCTAATATATGTTTACAAATATCGGTCAAGTTATCAGTGTCGAAAATCTTTTGTAAATCTTCTTTTTTGGCCACTTGGCCTTTGGATACATTAGTGAACACAGAGTGTGTTTGTAATACCTCATCAATATCTTTTTCACTAAAGAAGTAAAAAAAAGTAAGCAAATACTTAATTTTGTCTAAACAAAAAATATTATAGGCGATGTTAACATACATTCCATTCCTCCACGAAACTACTTTATTCTTATAGCACGCTATTTCGAATCGTTTACCATTTTTTTTCATTCGAACAACAGCCACATTAGTGAGACGAATTTGATTAGTTGGAGTAAATATCTTCGACATATTAGAAACTTGTTATAAAACCAATTAAATTCTTACTATTATATAAATTTTTAAATTTAAAACAACCTTAAAAAATTCAAAATAAAAATAAATACATTATTTTTCCAAAATTTCAAATGTTTAATAATGAAAGCATTGTTTTAAAATAAATAAATACTGATAATATTATATTGTATTCTGTGATAATAAGCTATGGCAATTGATACTATAATCAATACTACTAGCGCTTTAGGTCGAAAACTCGTGTACTTGAAAATTAAAATTTGTGTGTACCTTTTGCAGTAACTTTTTCACGCTAAATCATTTAGACCCCAGTGGAAAGTACAGTCGTGTGTTTGGTCGTGATCGGACTCAAAGAATCTTAAAAAAAAATCTTAACAAAAGCCCCTGACCAACAAACACTAAAAATTTAATGATTATGCTTTAAATATTCCAAATTTTTAACTGCTCTATGAATCATCAGAATTATTTATATAATTTATTAATTAGTAATATTATGTAATTTTTTTTTTTTAACATAATATATTCTCAATACAATCATGTTTTTTTAATAATAATAGGTATATATAATATACCTATTTATGTAATTGTATATAATAGGTAGGTATTATTAAAATTTTTAAAAACCATATGAAATAGAAACAAAAATATAAAATATGAGAATAGACGATCTTATAATAGTATATTAAAAATATAATTTATACCTAGGTTAAAAATTGTTTAATTGTAGCCTTTATTTACTAATTACATCTTATAATGAATAAATAAATTAAGATATATATATACATATATATATATATATACCTATTAAGTATATCATAATTCATGATTGCACCTAACTTATTATACTAGGTAATTACTAAATTAAGGCATTTTATTAGTTAATTATAAAGAAAAAAAACTACTAGTTCACTGAATTTTAATATTTTTTTTAAACTGTTGTAAAAAATATAAAAAAAAAATGGTTTTAGCTTTCTTAAAGAATTAAAAAACTAATTTGAGTTAAAAATTGTTTTTTTTTTAATTTGGGAGCTTAAAAAAAAATTTAAAACTTATTCAATTCATTTAGAATTGTCTTACTGTAATAAAAATTACATTTAATATATAGTTTATAATATTATGTATCTACCCAGTGGAGACATTTCAATTTTTAATAGGAGGGGCAAAAGTTTTGACCAACCCATATAACTAAACTAAAAAAAAAACAGAACGTATCGCTCCCAAGCTAACTTCCACTTATGTTTTTATCTTGATATAATTGCCATCTTAAAATAACATTATAATATGCGTATGAGGCAAAAGTAGCCTCATTTAATAGTTAACAAAGAAGACGGGAAGTAGTTAAATAATTATGGTCACTACCTCAGTGACGGAATTGTATATTTTTTTTAAGTGTCGAACTTTGTAAATTACAACATGAAACACGACTGCTAAACTTTATAGAGAAATTAAAAAATTTTAAATAGGCACCTTCTGTCACAGAACTTTTTTCGAAATCATGGATAAATTTGAGAACGATTATTTTGTTTTCGGAATTTTTAGATTATAGTATCCGCGTGTATATATTTGAGGTAATAAACTATAATCATTAATTATCATCGTGTCAAAAGTGTTACAGTGCTTACATAACATTATATTTCCTTAAAATTATTAAAATTATAATCATGTTATTTCACCAAAAGTTAACCCAATAATTGGACCGATTTTACAATCAGATAAGTGCAAATGCCCACCTTGCCCCCTCAAATGACGCCACTGTACCTACCTACATAGAGCTTCTAATACAAATTTAACTATAATTGAAGGTAATTTTTTCCGGAACTTTTTTTTTTCTGAATATCGACTCAACACTCGACAAATCTGTGGCAAAAGTACAATCGGCAATTAGATGTAGGCGTATTGGTGTATCGTTTGTGTATACGTGGATGCAGCAGGCAGTTCATATAATAATATGCTGCACCCACTCATTTTTTTGGCTTAATCTATACCATTTATAAGCCAGCTAAAATATTTTAATATAAAATTTACTTATTGTCACATTATAAATACTGATGTTATTAATGTATTTATATTAAGGACCTGTAGAAATAATCAGTGCTTAAATTGGGAAAAAGCTAGTAAGGGGATGCAGAAATGTTAAAAAAATGTGCGTACCATAAATATTTAAATGTCTTATTGATTAGGATATAATTATAAGAGGTTCTCATAAATATTTTTTAAAAAGGAGGACTCCACATATCTGCCCCTTCGATGCCCTTTAAATTAAGCACTGGAAAATGGTAATAAAACATTTCCGAGGACTCAAAACAAAACCGGAATCATAGTATTTAAAAATACCAATTTGTATGATCACGTCGAACGTTCTATCAAATTTCTTTTATCAATAACTATAATATAAGAAATTTATCTTAAATAAAACTGATACATTTTTATAAATTTATATTTTACAAAAACAAAAAATGTGTTGTATAAAGTTCTTGAAATTATTTCTAAAACTATTAAAGTTTTCAAAAATATTTTTTTACATGATTTTAAATTGTCAAATAACAACATTTTTTCTAAATAAAATATTTCTTATTATTCTTATTGCTATAATTCTCAATTCTCTTATTTTTTTAACAACAACATGAATTTTTTAAATTTAAGTTTTGATGAGCGAGTAGAGTGGTACCCACATAATGATGGATTACCACTCCAGTCATCTAAAGTTTAAATACTTATATTATAACTAATAAACTACTGGTAGTACTAAATTTGATTTTTATTGATCAAAATACTCCGAATAATATTCTGTTTTGAAGTATGAAATTAAAATGTATGTTGTCATTTGAACGAGTAAAAAAACTTTAAAATTATAACGATAAAAAAATAATGAAAATATAATTTTTTCACCAAAAATGTCTTAACAACAGACATTTCAATAAATACGATATATCTATGTGAAATCGTCAAATATTTATTTCAAAATTTGTTCGTGAGTAGGTATATATAACTACTCGTTTAAATTTGATTTAGATGCATAAAAATTCTTAAAAATATATCTGCTGAATAATTTAAAATAAAAAAGAAGGTTCTTATACTCCTATTTAAAAACAGAAATTTATATTTTCACAGGATCACCCTTAAGCAATACGAAAAATCTCATGAATTCGAAAATATTATGTTCTTCAAATGTATTTAAAAAATTCCAAAAATCAGAATTTGTATTCATACATAATTTAAGCATAAAAATAGGGCAAACGTATTAAAAAAATCACCTTGTATACCACCAAACCAAACATTATCGGCCAGGTCTCATAAAAATGTATGTTTACTCTTTGCGATCAGCTCATGTATAAATAATAATTATAAACTTACAACTCAAGTTAAAGAAGATAATGATTTAAAATCGAGAAAATACGAGTGTTTGATAATTTTAATTTTCAGATCTGAAGTCGCCAAACGATTGAATAAAAAATGTTACGTGATGATTTTTGGATTCAATACTTTTATTACTATATACATTAATAACATTATTAATACGGAGTGGTTCAAGGCCATTTCATTAAGTTCAACATAGCACAATAAGTAATACACAAATATTATAACAATGTTATATGGTTATTTTTATTTCTAACATTTGTTGACGGTTCAAATTAAATTGTATTATAAGCTGCAATATTGGTTCGATGATTATAAATTCATAAAGATACACAATACCTACTAAAAAAAACTTTTATTTTTCAGTGTTTGATATACACCGTGTTATACTTAGGACTAGCGTTATATTCTTTTTTGGCTCTTCCGTTCTGAAAATGTTTAAAGACGAAGGAATCGTAGAATACAACTGAAGCCTGAACACGTCGCTCTATTAATGAACTAGATATGTTCCCTAGAACAAAAGCAATTTTGTGAACAAATAGACTTATCAGTATGAATTTATATACCAGTATAACTTAAGGATTTTAATAAGACATATTATGTATGTGTTGTTAAGACGTATTACTCACTATATAATATTTATATTGTTATTTATGGACAGTTGTCAATTATTTATTATTATTGATTATTATATTATACCTATGTATATTAATAAAATAAAAATATTATTCGTCTTTATAATAAATTAATTGCTCAGGGTAGTTAGATATTTGGTTTGTTGATAGTTTTAACTCGAATAGAAAATTAGCCCCGTCAACAGAGATTCGACACGCAGTAATGGACTAGAAATCTGACTCCGTCCACGGCCGAGTCTCTTCAGCCAGTTTAGCTAGACGAAAAAGTGGACTGAATGGTTCAGCGGGCCTCCTCCTGGCTGGCAACAGGAGCCTGAAGTACTTATCCAATGGCTGAGAGAGAATCTATCCCGTCCAGTTTTAGCCGATACGCGTAATGAATCATCTGGAAAATCTGATACGATGCACGTATTAATGTATAATAATTAAAAACAAATAATAATTATTATAAAGAATAAATAATTTTATATTGTTTACCTATCTAGAAACGACACATTTAAGTTTTGGGAAAGGAAATTAAGCCTTCTTTCAAAATTTAACTAAGGGATAATGTCGGCATGTAAAAAAAAATCAATTCAATATATCATTTTTGAAATGATAATAATTGTTTTTTTTATAGAAAGTTTTTACTCTGTCTGTCCAAAAGTAGATATTTAGTACGTTTATGGAAGGTCAATGCGAATCGGTGAAACCGTGATAAATCCGTTTTGTAGCGTGGTATAGGGAATTAAATGTAACTGATAAACTTGTTATTACAAGCAGTTGCTAGTGATATAGACCCTGGTATAATTAGATTGGCTAAGCATAACACATGTTAGTGTATGGTGTTTCAAACAAAATGTAGTTTATAGTGACGGATTTTTTTGATCTGTACAATAATATTAAATGTGATACCGTTGTGACACGATCTCCGCGGGGTGTGGTTCGTGACTACAGCAATAGTACAACCACCATCGGTCGACGATTTTAGAGGTTGGTAAGATCGATAACACCAAAAGTTTAGCTGCATTTACCAAAAACCTAAACAAATTCGAAGTATGTACATTACACAGGTTAAATATAATGTGGTTTTGCCACACCATTGGTTTGAGGATAAAGAAAATGAAAAACGTTTGCATTAATAAATACAACACTTCATCACATTTTCATAGACCGTTCTACATGAGCTAAATATTTACGGTACGCCTTCTTGCCACCATCTCGCCCGTTATTGTAGAACGCTAAAGAAAATTAATCAATTAGATTAATAAATAATAACGAGCGATTTTTAAAGAAACACTGTTTTCAACTTACGCTGATAAAAATGTGTGGCTGATGTATGTGGTGAGTCTCTATAATTGTTCTAATTAATTCAAATATACATAATAAATTATTGTAATATCATATTATATGGTTATTTCTTTTTTCAATATTAAATCAATTTAATGCTGTTTTATATTAATTATTATTTTTTTACTGTTCTTTTATTCAATATACAATCATACAATTTCATAAATTATAAAATAAAAACTTATGACTTACTGTATTCGACTTCACATACACCAGAGCATACAGTTTAAGTATTTATTAATGTAGACATCTTGAATTTTAACTGTCCTCAATGCAGTAGCCTGACAAACTTGTACACACTATAAACATTTAAAATATTAAATATTGATCTACACAAATAACACATTTATATTTATTCTGAATAATGTACATACTTCGGATTTCTTTAGATTTTTCGGCAAATGCAATAACAGTTTCGAAGTTATCGATTTGGCAGTCTCTAAGATTCTGTTTAACGAAATCACCGATGGCCCGATAGTTGATCCATTATTATAGTTGAGACCACTCCACGGAGGTGACGTGACAATGACGTCGCCTTTGATATTATCACACAGTTCAAAGAAATCCCCAACTATAAATTCAATTTTGTGTGATACACCATACAATGAAGCGTTATGCTTGGCCATTTTAATTTTATGCGGATCAATGTCACGAGCAATTACTAAAAACATAAAATATTACGATTATTACAAACTAATATATAGTTGCACATATAGGTACATTACACACGATTAAGACTCGATTACTATAATAAAATAGAAATTATATATTCACATATTATTTCATGAAAACAGCGTTTATTTTATTTTAAAACAACAAATATTATAGTATACCTTTGTCACAAAGCTTGGCCAGTTGAATAATATTCCCTCCAGCACCACAAAATGGGTCTCCCGTGAGTTTTACACACTTGCACTGTTCCGCCATAAATTTGCTCAGCACTTCTGGATACACTGAGTAAAAACTCTCTGTAGAACAAAGCGAACATTACAATTATTACTATAATTTTTAAATATATTTAAATGATTTTTTTTACATACCCTCATCCAACATTATTCCCTCGTCAAATTTGGAAAAAAGACTGTATCTCCTCTTCCAAAATTTAAACGTGTCGTTACTAGACGAACCATATAAAACAATTATCATATCATAATTTTATGGTAAAACAGATGTTGGGACCCGAATAAAGCTATAGTGGCATCATTTTAGAATTGTTGATTTTTATTTTTAGACTATTGTGGAAAAGAAGTTATTAGTCAAATATATTATTAAAAAATAAACTCACTACAATATCTGCATTATATTTCAAATACAAACTACTGACTTTCCAATTAATTAATATACTGTATAGTTCTACAGGTACTATAAAGTGTCTATCGTTGGAATAAAAAAATGTGTCATACTTAAAAATACACGTGTTGGATTTTCTTAAATGCACGTCCATGAAAATAAATTCGTTATTTATTTATTTTTTTTTGCTTCAAAAATAATAACCATTGTTTTGTTTTTGTGGCTTGAAAGATACTACAATATGCTCGTCCACCGGAGATATTCGAAAACATGTCTCTATGTTTGTAATCAAACGAATATTTTTGTTTACAATCTTATAAAATATTTTGATTTAGCATATATTTTTGAAATAACAGTTAATGATCATGACCAAGGAGTGATTAGGAAGTGATATACATATACAACGATACGGTTGAATAAAACACACTCTTTCATCTGTATTGTAGCAAGACCCACCCGGGCAGACTTGTGTGATTTAGGTGAGAAATATCGTTTATTGGTGCTTATAATTTTATAATGAAACCCACCCGAAGCAGACTCACATGAGATTCAGGCACGGACAAGACGATAAGTTTACAGTTTTGAATTGTGCGTTGTTCGTCGGAGCTGTTCCGTCCGTCTTTTAAAAGTGTACTTTTTCTATATTAAATGCTTAAACCGTGAAATGTTTTAATTTATTTCTTTAATATACTAGTATACACCGTCAGTAAGACGCAACCGTTTTAAATTGTCAACCACGCGATTCTGTAAGTCGAACCTTATGCTCGCCGTGTTTTCTTTCGTGAGTGACTTTTCTCAAAAGCTCGGCTAGGTAACGCGTTACAATATCCTTCACGCATATATTATTCG
The DNA here is from genome assembly GCA_014851325.1 of Pentalonia nigronervosa. NCBI lineage: Eukaryota > Metazoa > Arthropoda > Insecta > Hemiptera > Aphididae > Pentalonia > Pentalonia nigronervosa. Next base: position 69,132 of record JACXSJ010001381.1, read on the forward strand.
TTTGTTCAGGATAGAAGTCGAAGCGCAAATAATAATGCGTTTTTTCGTGTCGTGTTCAAACAAATATTATTTTTTTTAACATCACCACACCGTCGTGTACTCGTGTTTACAGGAGACGTGATGAAGAATTAAGCGCATATAAATTGGTATCACGGACCATTCCTGCTAAACATCGAAGATGATCTGGTATAGCTTCGCTGGTCCGTCGAAACGTACGTGTGGAAAACCACTATGTCAATAACCTTTGCGACCGGACGTCCGTCGTCAATCGCACCCACATGCGACTGCCACCCAGAGGTCCTCGACGGTCATACACAAATTTGGCGCCCTTAAGAGGGGAGCAGTAAAATAGAAATTACAATACCGAATTCGTCTTAACGTGTCGTATACCTATTGCAGTAGCGAAAAACATTGTTTTTACCAAACAACTTTCCATGTGTACATGTGTACAAGAATGTGATGAGATTACTTACTACGCTCATATAAGCGGAATGCATCTCCAAACTTCGGAGATAACTATACATAACTTCTGACCCGCTGGAACGTATATAATACAGTAAAACCTCTTAATAACAGACCCTAGGATATCTCGAAGTATCGATAAAGATTTTCTGAATAATGGAAAAACTTTAAATTTCCGGCACGTTTTCGGAAAACTGGGACGTCTAGACACCCGGTAACACCTATAGTACCGACAACATGTCATTCGTTATTATTATTTTTTTCTTTTTTTTTAATCCGTATGTTAGGCCATAAAGAAAGTTATAAATATAGCATGACTTTATCGTAACTTTATACTAGAATTATATAACATGCACGAAAAAATATAATTAATAAATAATTATTATTATTAAAATTATATTTTAATAACGATAACAATGTAATTTATTATGCAGCACTGAATATAATTAGACATTATTATGCAGGTATATCTTATATTATCATGTATTTATGTACCTAGTATTATGTTATAGTATAATATTAGGATGGCTAATATGATATGTGCTATTAAATATTTTTGTGTTTTGATAATTATAATATAATATAGTCGCGATTGAATTTTTTTTTTTGAATGACGTTATGTGATTTGTATAATTCATAAGTCATAATTTATATTTATAATAGAAATATGGTAAATTTCGTTTATTTTTCGATGTCACCGTCGATAAACGTTATATTGTGTACAGGCGTCATAAAATATATATTCGTTCTATTATTATGACAGTAAAAAGTGGTTTAGTAAATTACCATAATACAGTATGTCTATCCCTTAAAACTATGAAATTAGTAGGGTGTAATTTAGACCGGGTTACAAATGATTATGGTGTTTGGTTTCACGACTGATAATCGTGTTCGCGTGCAAACTGACATATTATTATTATGCACCTGGCAATATTATATCTAGTCGTCGTTTATAGACATAAACGATAGAATACTACAATAATATAACATTATGTACCTACATATAGGTATATTCAATATATATTCCATACAGATATTATTAATTTTAATTTATACAATATATATATATATAGGAATAAAAAAATGACGTTAAAATATAATATGTAATTAAATAAAAAATACATTTATATTTATGAGCGTGATACAAATTAAAGCAAAATATTGCTACCAAACGAGCAGTTATTACTGTTGATTTCCAAATTAGTATACCACATTACCACTATTTGCTTTCCTTTGTAGTTCTGTATAGTCGAAAGTCACTCATAAATTTATAGTAATAACTGCACTGTTGATATAACCGAAAGCGTGTTTACAGATTTCGCAAGTTGGTAAGTTAAAGTGGCAGTTAAATGGCAAAGATTTGTTTTAATGATATTAAATTTTAACGCTTCTAATTCCAACGAATACTTCTATAATATCATAAGGTAACTTATAATTATAATACACTAAAAAATAGCCTATCTAAATAAATATTTTAATAATTTAATTATAACAATTAATTATCAATATTATTATCAATTTAAATTTTATACATATAAATAAAGCGTAGGTTCTGAGTATTTGGTTTGTAATTTTGTATATAATTTAATTATATTCAAAGACACGGTGTCGATAATCTTATACTAATTATGTGAGTAGTGCAAGAGAACAAAATATGATTTGATCCACTCAAACCTATCCACCAATTTATTGATATACAAATCCTCTCTTTCACACATTGTATACTACATTGTTATTATTAAATAAATGAACCTAAAATAATACCTTTTGCTAAAACACATGTTTTTATAATATATATATAGGTAACATTTAAGTATACATTTTTTTAATATAACCCTTCCCCCTTTTTCATTGATAATATCTGTGTACATTACGGACTTATAATTATGATTATTAAATTAGCTACTTTATATAAACTACGCCAACTATCAAATAATAGTGTGGATCACTGGATATATAACCTATATTTCTATATATATAGTATATATTATCAATTATTAATATAAATAAATATGTGTATGTTTATTACTTAATAGCCTATAAAGTTTACATTAAAATTTATAATATACTACATCTATTGGTTTATAATGGTTTTAATGTTTTATACAGGGTTATTCGCCAAGCATGCTCACTGAAATTTATTCAAAAACTGATTTATGGGATTTTTAAGTATAACTAAAAAGAACTTAACATTATTTCATATACCTACTTATATTTTTTACACCATTTCAAGAGTGTTTTGTGAGCTGTGACGATACAAACTTTTTCGATACTCTTTTTCTATAAAAAACCAACTTTTACTACTGTAATTTATGAAACAAATGATATTTTTTTTTATGACAACAAATTACAAAAAATTATCTATTTAACAATTTACAGGAAAAAGGGGTGGTTCTTATTAGAAAAAAAGTTGGTATTGCCACATGATCTAGTTAAATCATATAAAAAATTTAAGTAGGTATATTTAAAAATATAAAATCAATGTTTATATTAAAAAAATCTAAAAGTCACAATTGAAATTAATTAATTATTGAATGAAAAAAATACGAATCATTCTGTATATGATAGATGATGTAGTATTACTAATTTAAAAATAACTTTTTATAGCTAAGTATATAGTATTTATTTTAATGTTTATTATTGGCAGCAAAAGGATAGATTCCTGTAGGTTTACCCTATAAAACGAAGTATAAAATCGTGCAACTGAATGGATTCATTGAGTTTTGGTCAAAATAACTCGAGAACAAATTGTTCGTCCTGCAGCACACAGAATAACTATAGCAGTAAGTACCATTTTTTTTTCATCATTCATTGTGTTATACATTTTTTAGTGGATGGGTGCCTATATAATTCAATATAATTATTTTTTAGAAAATGGCAAATTACAAAGTTATGTGTGTAATTGTAAAATATATGGCGTGCAACAGGTGCAACTTCGACGTCTGAAGACAGATACTCCGAGAGAAAATAAAGACGCTAAATATTACGAAAAGAGAAAGAGGAACAACATGGCAGCTAAAAAGTCCAGAGAAGCCAAACGCAGAAGAGACAATGAAGTATGTTCTTTTTGATTTGATTTTGTATTAGGTTAGCGTATTTATTTATATTTTTTAACATTTATTATTACATCACACAATCTGAAAATTAAGTGAAGTCAATGGTTTGAAATTTGATACATTAAATGAGGCTTTTGATGAACAAGCCAAGACATTTCGACAAGGTTTGTGTGCGATTAGTGTTTGAGGAGCTGAGTCAGCCTTAAAGTTGACTTCTGTGGGTTACTTGTCAATATATACGATATACAAAAACATGTCAAAAACTAGTAAAAGACTATTCTTTTTAGAAAAATTCCCAATTTGCAGCCTTTTTTACATCATCCTTCATCAAACTTAAAAACGTATAAAATACGTATACATATAAATCTGTTATAAGTGTTATAATCTATATAAAAAAAAAATAATCATTGATTAATATTAAATTGTACTTTATTTTTATTTTTTTTTTATAATTTATAAATTAATTTTAATATGTGCCTAAATATGCTCTTGTATATTATAGGCACCAAATAATAGTTACATAAGTACCTAATTTATTAACAGACAATTACAGTAATAGTGAATATAAATTATTATTGTATTATACATTCATATCTATGTCTATACAGTGAGTAGTAACACAGTGTATTGTTTTTTTTTTCAGATGGCATTGAAATTATTTCTTCTAGAAAAAGAAAACATGTTATTAAAGTTCCGACTGGGCACTGTATCCGAAGAGCTTGAAATTATAAAGAGAACATTAGTGTTTTACAATACGAATCAAGTTATTTGGACAAATAACGTCTTGCCGCCTTTTAAAAAAAAATAACTATTAAATTAAAATCTAAAAATATGAATAAGCACCAGCGAATATAATTTGCGATATTATGCTGATTTTAGATTTAACATAATAAAGTCTATTACTATTACAATATAATACTTATCTAATTTTATAATAATAAATTTAAATTTAGTACCTAAGCCAATTGTTTTTTGTTAGAAACATATTTTTTACTAAAGTCAGTTTTACAGTGGCATCATTTCAATTTTTTAATAGAAAGGGTTTTGACTAGCCCATATAACTAAACCAAAAAATAAACCGATCACTTCGTTCGCAAGCTAATTTCAACTTACATTTTTATCTCAATACAATTACCATAATCTGGCATAACTTAATACATGTCTGAAACAAAAATAGCCACATTTTATAATTAAAAAGACGCGGAGGAGCTAAATAATAATGGTTTCAACCTCAGTGGATTCATTGTATATTTTTTTAGAGAGATCGAACAAATTAAATTGCAATATGAAACTGCTAAAACGAAAAAATTGAAAAATCGAACATTTTTAAAAAAATATCACCTTCTCTTATAGAGGTTTTTTCGAAATCATGGAGAGATATAAGAGTGTTAAATAAAGTAACTTGTTTAAATAATGTCGATATGTTTAAACTGGAAAACTATAAATATTAATTATTATTGTGACAATAGTTTTCTATATAGTGCTTACACAATATTGTATTTCCTCAATATTAGAAAAATTATAGTTATGTAATTTTACCAACAATTGGACTGTTTTTACAATCAGGCAGAGGCAAATGCTCACCTTGCCTACCTTCAAATGACGCCACTGCAATTTATGGTTTTAAATTTAAAAAAAAAAAATGAACTTGGAATCCGTATCCTAATTACTTACCGGTTATTCGTTAGTTGTTATCAAGATTTAAGATATGAGTTTATCGTAGTGGTTATCAGATCCAATATTGGTATTGATAACATAATTAAAATTCTTAAATTTTCAAACTTGGTTTGCATAAGTAGTACATACTATCTATTAATTATTTATTATAATTCATTTAATTATACCTATTTGTTGGCACTCTTGATCAAAATTGTTTTGTGAATAACAATAGTATTTACTATCTACCTAACTAAATAAACGATGATTTAAATTTTGAGTTTCACAAGTTTGAAATCTATAAGTCTGTAAGTTTGGTCTATTTATTTTAAATAATTAACCGTTTCAGTTATAATTTTTATAAAATTAAAACTACTGTATGCTGATTAGTTTTAATTTAGAGTTATTAATTGTTATTATACATTTGCGTTGACTATTATTTTAATTTTATTTTCGTAGATAATGAGCCCTGAAAAAAAAGCATGGATTAAACCATCTTTCGAAGAGATCCCATCAATCATTAAACCACTGAAGCATACTAGTAAAAAAAGACCTCATACTCAAAGCGAAAATACGAATTCTGATTGGTGTAATATTTACACTCCTAAGTCTGTTTCTAAATTAGCAGTACATAATGGTAAAATAAAAGAAGTGAAACATTGGTTTGAATGTTTAAATAACAATTTGTCGACTCAAAGTAAAATCCTACTTGTTACTGGACCCACAGGATGCGCTAAAGCAACTGCAGTGAAATTGATTGCCAAAGAGTGTGGTTTCATTTGTTTAGAATGGGTAACACCTATGACTACTGATCCAATTTATGATCAGTGCACCGATGATTATTGTTACCAAAATGTACAAGACAAGTTTCAAGATTTTATTTGGGGAGCAACAAGATACCGTAGTTTAAAATGTGGTGATTATAGCGGTCAATTCTTGTTAATTAAAGATATTCCCAATATTTTCTTGGATAAACCTGATGAGTTTCATGATATTATGATGCGTTTTAATACACCTTCATTATTTCCAATTGTGTTTATTATTAACAACGAGAAAATTATCCGTGATCTATTTTCTGTAGACATTTCAGATAGATTAAAAGTGCAACAAATCAAATTCAATCCAATCACAAGAAAATCTATCCTGGCTGTATTGGAACAAATTGTCAAATCCGAACAACAGAAGAATAAATTATTAAGGATACCAAATTCTACTGAACTTAATGTTATATATGATGAGACTAATGGAGACCTAAGAGCATCAATTATAAATTTAAGTTTTACCTGTATGAACATCCAGAATAAAATCAGTAAGAAGTGTTCATCTGCTTCAATGGACCAGAGTCTTGATTTATTTCATTCTATTGGCCGTGTTATATATCCAAAGAGAGAGATAATAAACTCTCCACTACAATTTAAATTTACTCATAACCCAGACAACTTGATTGAAAATTTTGCTATGCAACCAAGTACAGTTTTGGGTTTTCTTCAAGAAAACTATTTAACTCGTTTCTCTAGTTTAACTGACATTTGCAAAGGAGCTGATGCAATCAGTGCTGCTGATGTCATGTTAAGTTCAAACTTCATGTTTGGTGTAACTATATATGATATAAGTTTGTCGTCATTATCAGTAGCTGTCAGAGGACTTATGTTGGCAAATGAAAAACCTATAAAGGCATTTAGATCAATTGTAAAACCGAAACATTTCCAATATACTAATGATATACGAATGTATAAGGATGTTAAAAAATGGTTTAATGATGTGCATGAATCTCCTAAAGATATATTGTTAGATATTATCCCATTTGTAAATGAACTGGGGACTGATAAACAAAAAAATATTGCTAAAGAATTATGGAGTTTCAAAAGAAAATAATGACTGAGGAATACTAGAAATAGTTTAGATATCTGTATAATATTTTTATTATATGTGCTTATACAAAATATAATTTTTAAGAACATGTATATTTGTAATTAAAATGTTTTTGTTAATGAAATCTACACAAATTAAAGTCTAAATAAAACTAATTTTGAATCACTTTATTTTTAACGACAAAAAAGAAAATAACTATAAAAAAAATATATATATATATAAATATCAGAGAAAATCTTGGCATTTTGAAATCTATATACAACATATATCACTGTTAATAGCCTTTTCTTCCTCTGAATCGCTGTCTGTTGTCCAACTGAAATACAATTATTTGAATATTAAATATTGTAGATGTATGAATATATAATAGTTATTATGATTTTATAAATTTGATTTAAAAAATAGATATTACCATTAGTACAATTATATTATACTTTTAATTAAAAGAAGTTATAATCATTTAGAAACACAATAATATTTATACAATTATGTACATTATAAACAGGAAATGGATTCACATTTACTAGCATTTGTATATTTGTTATAAAATGCTTAATAACTAACAGTAAACTTAAAATTAGTTTCATTATATATAGAAGTATTTGTTACTTCATTTGACATATTTTGCAATTTTTAGCCTATTTTTTGCATTTTTACTTGTTTTTAATCAAAATTGGTAATATTTAATGAATTTACAGTCAAATAAACTAATAACTTGTTTTTAAATTATTGTCAATTTTATACTTATAATTTAATTCAATTTTTTCAATAAAATCCAAATCATTACACTGTAGTGTTAATACATTAATTGGGTCATTTTTATTTTTAAAGCAATCATTCGATTCTAAACGATATGTAGAAATAATTTAAAATGTTCAGTAGAAACTGCTTGTAATGACATTCAAGGGACCAGTAAAAATTGGTTATAACCAAAATTACGATTATTTTTTATTATACATCTATATGAACATATTTTATTACAATTAATATGCTATATTTTTACTACTAAATCGCAACTTCAATATATACAGAAAAAAATAAAGATAAAAAAAAATGTTTGAACTTTGTATAAAAATCATACTCTATTTTTTTTAGTTTTTCAAAATTGTTAATTTTTAGTTTTGAAGCATTTGTGCTATTTTATTTTGAGCTTTCCATATGTTACAAATTGTAGAGTAACCTACACTTAATTCAATAGCTGTATTAAAATTTTTTTCATTTTTTTTAAATGAAAAATTACATTGTATTTTACTTTAGTTGTCAATTTATTTTGTTTGCTCATTTTACAACAATTCAACACAATACAAAACACAGTTAATAGCACGACGGTTATAATCAAGTACATAAACAATAGTACACTGACAATAAAAAATAAAATTAATATTATCAGTTTAAAGTACCTTCAATAAATATAGTAGTCATAAATAAAATATTTTTCCAATTTAATTGAAAATAACCGTCATAACATCCATGTAGTCATTACTCATTATACAAACATCATTATAATCGATACACATTAATACATGCAATATAGAAGTTTTGCAGGGACTTGTAATCTAAGGTCATTACATCTGGTTTCTACTGTATGTAGTTAATCTAATTTTTTTTCATATTCTATCATTTTAATTACATATTTTACAATATTTAAGAGAATATTATATCATTTATAATTATATTTATCCAATCTCTGCTTATAAATGTATTCATATGGGCTGTTCAAAATTGCTTAAATAATATTATATATTGAACTGAATCAATGTAACACTTACAAGTGACCTCTTGCATTCAAAAAATGTATTTTGTAATGCCAAACATTCTGGTGGACAGTTTTTCTCTTTTAAGCAGTCTTTGGGTAACCTTTTTTGCTAAAAATTATAATGAACATTCATTAAAACTTTGATATGCCCACAAAATATGTTTTAGGTACTTTTTTTAGAATAAAATAAATTATTTACTATTTTACAACAGTCCGATTCCAACAGACACATCTTGAGGTCCGCTCTTACGCCCGCACAAGGCTTATGGTCTGCGAGTTCACCTTCATCGTAGCGCATCATCTTGATTTATAATATTGTACCTCTAATAACAAGTCTATTAAATATTAATAAATATGAATAGTATAGCACCGTAATTATTTTGGTATGCATGCAAATAATTACATACTGTATTGGGGTGTAATTCGGCTGTATTCTGTGTGACTGCAATAGTTGTAATTTTTAATTCTTTCGATAACACAGGTTTAAATGTTATGTAAGTTTTGTTATTGTTTATTTTTATTATTTATTTACCGTTCATTTTCCTTTCGATTCAATATTTCTACTATCAATTCTACTAATATCAACCAGATAGTACTATCTTAAATCGTGGTATCAACAAATTTTACTACATGATCTAAGGTAGAAACAATCAAAAATATTTACATCTTCTTTCTGAGTATTTATAAACATATAAAACATTTATGTCTATGGGAATATTGTAGTCACACCACTAATATATTTAAATAGAATAATACATAATAAATAATTTATAAAGTATAGCTACACAGTACACAGATATGTGTTTTTTAGTTTTTTACCAAAAATTATAATTATTATTATTTACATATAGTTCGTGGTTATTACACTCGTTCAATATTGTGAATCAAGATTTTTAAGGAAGAAATTGGAGCATATCGATACAATATTGAGCGTTCAAGAAGTTACTCGTACGGTATGCCAACGGTACGTACCGATCGGTATCGGACTCATATCGGGTTGCATGAACAATCATTAAACTTTGGGACTAGTCCGGTAGATAGTATTCTATGTAACGCTGGTGAACTCCCCCTTGAATTAAGACGCCAAAATTACATACTCAAATATATATTTAAAATTAAAAACCTACCTGATCATATATCCAGAAATATACTTCACAAACCCCTCTCCTCCTGTAGCTCGGCTACAGAACCATCATTTTTGAAAACTTCAAAATTATCGGTGAAAATCTTGGTTACCAAACATTAACATTAAGCAAAACGCAATGCACTACTCCCCCTTGGCTGTGGTCTCCCAGAATCAATACACAACTTACAAATCATTGTAAACACTCCACTGACAGCACAAATATACGCAACCTTTTTTTCAGAAATAATGTTCTAACAATACTCTAATAGTACACCAATATTTACTGACGCATCCAAAAATTTCAATAGAGTAGGTTTTGCCGTAAACATCAGACAAGAAAACTACATATTTTCATTTCCACAAAGCACTAATATCTACACAGCCAAAACTTATGCCATCTTCGAAGCCCTTAAAATCACCTTCACCTCAAGTTTAGAATCCTTCACTATTATAAGTGACTCTTTGAGTGCCCTAAACTCTATCACTAATCCCTGCTCTAAAAATGAACTAGTGCAGCTCATTCAATAACTGACATCAATTTCCAACAAAACAATTTCGTTCATGTGGGTCTTTTCTCACGTCGGAATTCCTGGTAATGAAAAAGCGGACAAAATCGCATACAAAGCCTCATTATCTCACAATGCTTTAAAACTAAACCTAACCACATCCTCAGAGGTACTCTTCACCATTAACCGCAAAATTTTGGAAACATGGCAGAAAAATTGGAACGATTTTCCTCTTACAAATAAACTTAGAAACATTAAACCACTCGTCAAAAAATGGAATTTCCCTTCAAGCCTCAAAAGAAGAGATGAAGTTATTACCACCAGAGTCAAAATAGGCCACACTCATCTTACCTACTCCTTCCTCATCTCTAAGGAACCTGCCTCAGTATGCGAAATATGCAAGGAAAACCTCTCAATCGACCACATTGTTATTAGATGTCCAAAATACGCCGAAGCACGGACAATCTTCAATAACCCTACCTCTCTCCGACAAGGCCTCAGCGAAGATAACACTAAAGGAATCTACCAATTTTTCCACAAAACTAATTTAAGCCTAAAATTGTAAAATTGTAAATATCTGTAAATTTTTCAACTTGTCTATCTTTATATCTGTTATTTAATTGTAGGCTGATAACCATAAATTTTGAAGCCTTAATAATAATAAAAAAAAATCACTAAATATTTAACGATTCGATTGTGAGCTAATGGTCCCTTAAATATGATTTAATGGCCATGATTGGTCCATTAAATTTTATTGAACCATCAATTAATCAATTTGTTTATGCAACCCGGCATCAGATTTTGATACGAGTCGGTACGTAATTATTCTGTATCGAATTTTTCTTCTTGAAAATTTTGAATGTTATAAACTCACCGCGCGTTAAGAGAGCCTGAGAGCATAAATATGCATAATAATATAATGCTCAGCACTGAGCAGTGAGCATGGCTAAATTTATTTAGTTTATTTAGTAATGAATTCTCTCTCAACAGAGCATGACCAGTGGAGCAACCAAAACGACTAACCGTGGCTTAAATATACAAGGTTATTGCACATAGCCCATACTGTTTATCAAACAAAATAAAATGGCAGCGTAAGAGTACAGTCCATATATTAGGTATAGCCAGTATAGATACAAGGTCGTCCCCTTACGCTGCCACTTTAATTCCTTAATACGATAAAATGGTGTAGTGAAAGTACTATTGCAATACCCTTGTATATTTAAGCCATGCCTCCAACCATTGACTATATTATCAACAGTGGCGGTTTTGGGGGTAAGGCAAGTGAGGAGGCGCCGCCCCACCTAAAATTTTTAAGTAAAAAATACTCAAAAAGTATAAAGATTACAATAATAATAATTTTTAACGTTTTTATGATTTTTTTTTTTTTTTGAGAAAAAATTCTTTGCCAAGTTTCATAATATGAATTATCTTTTATTGTATTGTACATAATTTCGTGTTTATTATCAAAAATAGTAATAAACCGATAAGAAATGCGTGAAATAATTATTACGCGAACAAACGCTGGTGTTTCGGCCGGCGGCAATGTTCCGGTGGACGTCAGTAGGCACCGTCCAACGTCGTTCTCTGCCGTTGTACTTGTGTACATACATTACACACACACACAAGCGTATGTACGCGAATGCACGCGACTGATTATTAAGTAGACTTGCGCATGCGCAATTAACATCGTGAGGCACGATTATAATCGCCTATGAGTACTAAAAATAGATGCGGTTTAACTGGTATTATGGTCGGCCCGCAGTTCGACGTAAAAACACATCATCAGTTGTTATTTGTTACGGCCGGGAGCTGGGACGATCCTAATTAGAACCGTTGTGAATTCTGATATCAATTTATATTTCTCGTTTCTGTCTTGTTTGAACCGTCGGTTTCGTCGCTTGTATTAGACGTCTTCGTTTATATTTGTGTACGAGTGCTGGAGTCATGAATCCAGTGACAGACGTGATAGTCATGTTGTTGGAAACGCCGTTTCGACGTTGGAAGTCTAATAGTAAAAATCATTTACTAAATGTAGGTAAGCCTGTTCCGATTCTGTCAGCTTTGGCTCCTGACAAAAAACTAAGTAAGGTATTCTGTAGGGCATTTAATCCAAATTTATGTCAACAACACTCTAGGTTATGTGGAAGTCATTATATACAAAAATTGTTTTGTTGGCCATGTTTGTTATTAGGTCAAATTAAGTCTGTGTGGAATACTGTTGGGTATTATGTTTTAAAAAATGTATCTAGGAGTATACAAGTACATCATACATTAAAAGAACATATTCATAATCATTTAGGATTAAAAAACATTAAAAAAAATTGTTTTACTATACTAGATATTGTTAAAATGATCATGGTAATTTGTTTAAAAAAAATTATAATAAAAATGTGAGATTGAATCGTTTATTTATGGAGCACTTAATTGATTTGATTTTATTTTTGGGAAAACAAGAGTTGGCATTTTGTGGTCATGATAAAAGCAGTGATTCATTAAATAAAGGGAATTTTAGAGAGTTGTTTGATATGCATATTATTAGATGTTCTCAAGAAATACAAAATCATTACAAGAGTATAAAAAACACATTTTCAGTTTTGTCCAAGTCCATACAAAATGATTTAATTTTGTGTATTTCTAAATATTTAATAAACCAAATAAAAAATGAAATCAGGCAATGTAAATTTTATTCTATTCAAATTGATGATACTACAGATATTAATCAAAAAACATAATGTTCAATAATAATTAGATATATTACAGATAAATCTAAATTAGTTGAGCGTTGCTTGGGTTTATAAAATGTTAGTGAAGACCGCACGGCTCAAGGTTTATTTAATTAGGTTAATTCTGTTTTATATGAATTTGATATAGAAAATAATTAGTTGGGCAATGTTATGATGGGGCATGTGTAATGTCTGGGTATTTAACAAGTTTACAGGCTAGAGTTAAGGAAGTGGCACCTAATGCTTTATTTACACATTGCCTAGCTCACAGATTAAATTTGGTATTGCAACATGGTTGTAGTACAAATGCTAAATGTCGTGTATTTTTTGCTAATCTCACCGGTGTTGCTGCTTATTTTCACAATTCCACCTCATGTACTAATGTTATAAATAATATTGTAGGGAAAAGAATTCCTCAATTTGTTTCAAAACCTTCAAAATCTACAAGAAATGAGACTAATAATCAATCAAATTTTAAAATGTTATTTTATGAAATAATTGATAATATTCTAATGCAATTAAATATCAGATTTCAAGATACAAATAAATTATTTTTTTTTACAGTTAGCTGATGTAACTAAATTTAAAGAATATTCTTGTAAATTTCCTGAAAATGCTTTAAATAATTTGAAATCAACTTATTATAATATATTTTATAATATAAATACATTAAAAGTTGAATTAGAAGTTTTGTATAGTGATAAAAAATATCAAAATCTATTACACATTTATGACATGGTTAAAATTATTGAACAAGATGCATTGAAAGACATTTTACCTGAAGCTTATAAATTATTTATTCTTATTTTAACCATACCATCAACTACATAGTGTATCAAATGAAAGAAGTTTCTCTTGCCTCAAAAGAATTAAAACCTGTTGTCAAAATAGTATTTCACAAGTTCGTTTAAGTTCTCTTTCAATACTATCAATTGAAAAGTCCTTGATTCATCAACTTAAAGAAACTAAATCATTTTACAATGATATTATACACATATATGCTAGTCAAAAAGATAAGAGTATTCATTTAACATACAAAACATAATAGTTTAATTTAGTTTTATTTAATTAATAGTTTTACTTATAACTATATAGGCATACTTAAAAAGTTCTTTTTATGACTAGGCATACCTAATTAAAAGGTCCTTTTCAGTACTACCAAATTTAAAAATGCTGTTTCTTATCTATTACTAATTATATTATTTACTATACAAAATGAGTATATTATTAGTATATATATAATTATAATTATTTTTATGTTTTTAAATTCAATTTATTGTGAAGTCTAATTTTTATTATGAAGGGGGGGGGGGTTGATACATAGGTTGCCTTACCAAAAAAATACCACTAGAACCGCCACTGATTATCAATGCCTCCACCGTGTTGCTCATCATTGAAACCGTTTCCACTTTTGTGCTTTATATATTATGCACTATATCGTTGGTGTATGAGAATAATGACACAACACAAAAAAGTAGATTTTCCAATGCAGCAGTTTAAAATTTTCTTATATAGCACATCGCGATCATAACGACATTACAGATATCTTATGGCAATTTTTGGAAACATCAAAAATGTCGTTCTTGCACATAAAAATATGGGTATTTTACAATGCATTTTAATAATCTCAAAAATACCAATTTTTAAATTGTATTACTATTTTTGTGTACCGACGATATATTTTCTCTACATCGTGATAATACCAAGTACTGTAGATCACAATTTAAAATATACATTAAATATCTGAAATATCCTTAAATATCCAGTACATAAATTCATAGGCGCAACTAGACCTACATTTTAAAGGGTGCTAAAATGATGTATACTTATTTCACTAACCCATGTGTTTACAGAGTAAATAATTATCTTATTATGATAGTAATATTCTTATATTTATATACATAATATTTTGCAAGTTATAACAACTCTAATTGTATAAATAATGTATAATTTAAATTAATTTCAAAACTATTTTTCTTGTTTTTGTGTTGTACTTATCTAACACTGATTCTGTTTTTATGTTGTTTACCACATTCCTTTAAATATTGAAAATAGACCTCAACTAATTATTAACTCGTTGCATGGAAAACTACTTTCACATATTACAGAACTTATTGGAATTGTAACTGAAATTTGAACTAACTTGTTAAAGTTAGGAATATCCTCTTTTTGAATAGTTTTTTTTCAATAAAAAAACATCAAATAAAAAAAAGTTCCTATATAAAATAAAGAAACCAATGTTTTTTCACATAATTTTTAATGTTTTATAACAGGAGCAAGAGGTGCTAAAACATCTCTAAGCACCACCCTAGTTGAGCCTATCTTGAGCATATATCTTAAATCATGCTATAGATTAATCTATAGTTATTATTTGATAATACGTAGCATATACTATTTTGTATAATATATAATCCAATGCGTCTATTGATTTTATAACAGTTCAGCGTTGCAAAACATAAAATTCAATATTTGTACCCAGGTTTATAAATTTTCTTATGACTATAATTTTACATACTTAATATTTATCTTTTATTTGTTAATCTTAAATAATACAAGTATAATACAAGTAATACAAGTATATTATTTAGATATTTTCAAACGCCTTAACAATAATTAAGACTTAGTAAAAATATATTTTAAAAGTACAAAGCGCATTTTTCAATAATTTCATATGTTATACTAAAATATTAATTTTGATGATTATAAACTATTATATGTCGTTGTTGTCATTATCATCAGATGAGTCTGTTGAATCAACAGTAGTGAAAATATGGTTGGGATCGGTCTGCAATTTGTCAGTAAGTTCGTCGAAAATAAAATCGATATCCCAAAGGTTTTTTTCCTCATTCTTAGAGTATGAAATTAAAGACTGCCAATGTTCTGGATTTATATTGTTGATGGCCTGGTGAATCAGATGTTTGACATCGGTTATTTTGCATGTAGTATTTTTGGATTTTACATATTGCTTTATCATTGGCAACACCAATTTAGTCGGATTCAAGTCACAGTGGAAAGAGGGCAATCTCAAAACCAACTTTCCGGCATTTTTCGCAATATCATCAATGACGTATGATTCGTATCTAAAAATAATATAACAATATTTTAAAATTTAATAAAATAATAAAGTAAATATAAATATTTTATATTTTAATTATTACTTTGGTTTTAAATGTTGGACGATATCCAAGAGTTCAGATTTCAGCAACTGTGTGGGATCACCGATTTCTTCGCCTTTAGACTGTAACCATTCCACTATGTCTGCCTTTATCCAGCTCATTGTTGGAACTTTTTCTTTAAGCATTGAATAATGTGGTGCATTCTCCAATACAACCACAGCATTTGTGTCTAAAAGAGGTAATATTTTTTCAAACCATGCATTAAATATTTGACAGTCTATTTCGTAAAGATTTTCATAGTCGTCATCGGTATTTTTTATTGATTTTAAACACAGCAAACCACCAGGCACTGAACCAGCTTCAGACCTAATATGTAGAATAATTAACCGTTTTCCATTACCAGTAATTGAATTTTGAAAACTAATAGATGGTTGTTCTGGAAATACAATTGTGCTCTTAGTAACGTTCTTGTGAATGCATATTTTATTTAAACAATCGGCGGTATTCAACCATGTCTCTCCCAGGTAGTAAATTGGCCTACCTTCTCTTCGAAATTGACGAATTGACTTTAAATATTTTCTTCTCCAGTTTTTAACTTTGAATCCTTCATATAAAATATCTTTTCGATGGGTATATTGAAAATGTAAACTTTTCAAAACCTTTCTTAAATAAGATTCACTCATATTTGGCAATGTTTTATCTTTATTAATTGTAGCTATTACCTTCGAAATAGTTGGTAGTTTTTGATTGCGCCAAAATGAATGCACCTTCTTCCGAATGGCGTTCATGTTATAATCATCAATCTTATCGACGATACCAGTTTTACGTTTTTTTCGGTTTGAAAAAGTCACAGTTTTGGTTAGACGGTACTCAGAAATAGTTGCTTGTACTGTATTCAATCCAATGCCAAGTGAGCTGGAAATGCATCTTGTTAAATCGCAGTATTTAATATTACTGTTGTCTGACATTAATTTTCTATAAAAATTAATAATCATAATTTTTTGTCCACATTCAATCAACTAGAAAATATAAATAATTTGACTATTAAAATTACACCAATAAATATTTTGTGAAATTGTATTATTTAAATAATATAAAAATTATCAAATATGAATTTAAAACAATATAATTTTTATTTATTATTACTTTTTTCAGTTTTTTAATTTTTATCCTTAACTGATTTTCACTTGTTAAAATGTTTTTTTAGAAATTAACCATTTATTAAAGAAGAAGATAATAAATACAAGTATTCTATAATCATTTTAGTTTATCTACCTCCTGAAAGCATAACTTGTGTTGAAGGTAGGCAATTTTTTCTTATAATCTACACACTAAATATATTAACTAAAAAATAGATTTACAATAAATTAAATATAGACAAAATAGAAATATTAATAGAATAGATCCTAATTTCTTAAATTTACAATTCAGACACATAAAAGTTTGATAAAGATTTATTTATATTAATGTTATTATTTACTCTGAAGCAGTGGTTTTCAACCTTTTTGTTTCATGTCACCTTTAACCAATAGTATCTAGCACTGTGTTAACCTAACGGCTAACATCAATACATTAAACAATTTGAACTGTACATTTAAAAAAATAAAAAAAGTACACAGAAAAATAAGAGTTATACACATTATTCGAGTTGCAGGATTCAATAAACAGTAACACATAGATTGACACGATAAAAAGAATAGAATATTGAAAAATAATAACGAGTTATATAAAATTAATGATAAATATAACCCTGGTAGTTTTTACAAATTTGGGAAATTTTAGGGTTGATGGTGGAAAGAGCAAGTCTTATATCGCCTTCTAGATTTGTTTTTATGAGTTAAGCGTTTTTTTTGTTTTAATATTTGTGAGTGTACTAAATAAATAAGTAATTCTCTTATTTTTTCTTTATCTGTGGAAATTTTATGTCACTTCTGTAGAGAACTAATGTTGAAGATTGAAGATTGTTGGTCATAAAAAAATTAACAAATTTCTGGACAATACCTTTTTTGAATAATTTACATTTTGATCATATCTTACAGTTTCACGTTTAATTATATTTGTATCAAATTAAGAGTGATTTTTTTGTATGAAGGATATAGAAAATGTTTATATAGCAAATTTAGAAGAAGTACAGTCAATTCTTTATAATTGTCTGCAGTAGATCTGATTCGATTTGTGTTATTAAGGCTGATATAAATAGCACTATTTTAAGAGAAAGTGGATTTAGCATTTTTCTAGAAGCACCACACCATATAATTATGCCATATTGAAGGATAGACTGTTAAAGTGATGTATAAATAATCTTCATTACCTATATCTAAGGAGAGAATTTAATTCAAACAATGTACTTTGTATATAATAGTACGTAGGTGCATATTAATATTAGTTATTTGATAGTTCCATCATATTATAATCCAATATCAAGCCTAAATATCTAACTTTTGTTATGCTATTAATTTTAAAATAATTTGGGCTATCAGCTTATTCATCAAAATCATTACATATTGTAATATCATAGTTTAAAAATTGTGTAAAATTATACACAGAAAAAGCAATAAAACTGTTTTGTTAATTTAATTGATTGTTATATTTGTTTAAATTAAGATTTCGAATAAATTTATTTAATTCAGAACCTGCATTCTTCAATACTAGATGTCTAGATTCCATGTGTTATCATTTTATCAAAAAACAATGAACAGGTGTCATCTGCATATATAACAATTGAGCTATCAATTTATATACACTATAACATTAACTATTTATAGATAATAAAAAAAAATTTGTGCAGTATCCTATTTTTGAGAGTTGAACAGATAAATAACTTTTTCTTTATCGACATTTCACTATCACTTA
This sequence comes from Pentalonia nigronervosa, assembly GCA_014851325.1. NCBI lineage: Eukaryota > Metazoa > Arthropoda > Insecta > Hemiptera > Aphididae > Pentalonia > Pentalonia nigronervosa. The sequence goes on from JACXSJ010001381.1 coordinate 88,258, forward strand.
CTTGGCCTCTAGAATTCTTTTTCCACGGGGAACTAGTTGTTGAATACTTCTTGTCTGACATCTTTATTAATATTATTATTCACAAATAAACAACAAGCGTTTAAACACTAAACACAAAACTTAAAATATTGATGAAGCCCAAAGAGTAAACACAAACGAACGCGACCGCTGCAGCAGAGTGGGTGTGCTCTGTTCTCATTTTCCTATTTGAACTGCGCTGTACAGTGGTGACCAGATGTTTGGAGAACCAATCAGAAACCCCAACTGCGCGTAACGGACGCAAAATCGTCCCCCGCCAAATTATGTTCTTCACGTACGGCGACTTATAATATCAGGGGTCACCAATCTTTGAAGGCTCACATTAGGAATCTGGAAATTTTTGAAGGATCATCATAATTTAAAGTATGTACATATTTTAAACATTACTTATATTATTATACAATTGTAAGTAATGAAAACAATTTAATATTACAAATATTTGAAACAATGCAAAATTAAATTTATTTATAATTATACTATAAATAAAAAAATGTTTAGAGGGAAAAATGGTAAGTTTTGCTCTCAATTAAAAACTTGTAATACAATTTAAAAGCTTGAAATTGGGGGTGGTGATTAGTGGATTCCATGTCTCAATGCAACGTTGCCAATTTTTCTGTCCGTCTACAACTAAGCACCGGCACATACGCGTCTTTTTAAATCAGGGGTGTCCAACCCACGAGCCGCATGCGGTCCGTTATAGGTTTTGATGTAGTCCCTGCATACATTTTCACAAAACAGTAATTTCTAATGTCACGTTGGTTTTGTTTAGTTTTAGTATGTTCTTTTTTTAATTATAAATAAATGTTTTTTTTTCTATGATAACTACAATAAATATAAATAAACTATATATTTAAAATATTTCTATTCACTATTCGCTATTCTATAATTATAAAAATGTATGTGGCCCACGACAACTTTTTGTTACTTGATATTGCCCGGTCTTCCTAAGAGGTTGGACATCCCTGTTTGTAAAGCCGGGGTGAATATCCGTCAATCGTTGTGCTTTACGATTCATATGGAGGTATTTAGCGTAGGGTGACCAGTTGTGTAAAAGAAAAAAACGGGACAAACAATTTTTAGTTTAAATACTCTAAAACAAACATGCATATTTTTTTTAAATATTTTTTATATTTTATAGTTACAATTTACAATTAAAATATTTTTTAACTTCCTTGTTAATATTTTAATAAAAATCTTGTTAACTTTTATTGGGTTGATGTCGATTGCTCATCATGTCCTTTATTATCTATTGTACTGTACTTTTGCGATGAACTGATTGCGTTTAACAGTTTTGGTTGTGTTAGCAAAAAATCATAAAAATCATTATACGAATATTTTTTGAAATGATTTTTCAAAATTATTATTGATTTGATAGTAGGAATAAGAAAGCGACTTTTTTCGTTCGTTCATAATACATTAGTGATTGAAAATATTCTTTCAATTGCAGCATTTGTTCCAGGCATTGCTAGAAAATATTCTACAATATTCCAAAAGTGGTTAATCAATATACTTTTACTATTTAAAATTTTATAGATAGCACACCACCTTTCTTCAACACAAACATACTTATTCTGCCATTCTTTTCATTTATAACATTTACTACATGATTATATTCATCAAAAAGAATACCTTCATCCACATTTCAACCGATTTGTTTATTATTTTGCAAAATAAATGTTAAACTTTTTTGAATATCATTCCATGTTGGACAATTTATCAGTTGTGTCCAATGAAATATTTTTAGTTCTTCAAATGTATTCCCCCACTTTTCAATATACAACAAAAATGTGTCATAAAACTGGTTAGTTTGCTCTATAAATTGTTTTTTTGTGTATTTATTTTTTTGTCTCTAGTTCTAAAAGCATCGAGTTTACACTGGAAGTTAAAAAGTTTTGTGTTTTTCTATTTTTTATTTTTCCACATAGTACTTTTAATTCTTCTAATACTTCACATGCAGATATGTTGTCCCCTTCTATTCTTTTTATAGTGTCACAAACGACTTTTAATTGACTTTGTATAAAATAAAACCATATTATTGCAACGGGGTCACTAAAAAATGATTTTAAAATGGTTGGGCATTTGTCCTGAGTGTTAAAGTACAATTTTAAAGCTGGATACATTTCAATAATTCTGGAGACTGCTGGCTGTAAGGATAGCCATCTTGTCTTTACACTTCCAAGTACGTTTTTGTATTGTGTATTTGTAGAATCACAAAATTTTTTTAATTCTTCCACTCTCACAGTATAAATATAAAAGTATTGAAATATTTTATTAACGGTACATTCGACATCAATAGGTAAGATATCTGTACTAGTTTGCATAGCGTTGTGCAGAATATAAGCTGCACAACCAATTCCAGAAATGTTAGTCTTTAAATTATTGTTTAAAATCGTAAAAACATTTTTTGTTCCCCTCGTTGCACCACCTCCAAAATTAGTGTTATAGTTGTCACCAGTAAATGCAATAATTTTGTGAGATAATTTATGTTTTTTTTAAATTTCCATAACATATGACGACAATATATCGGAAGTTTCTCCTTTCAAATTTGTGAATTCTAGCACTTTTATTTGAACTCCCGTTTTAGGATCAAAATATTGAATAAGAATGGGGACAATTTTTAAATTCTTATGATTTGAAGTGTCAATCATAACTGTCGCAAAATTAACAGCTTTTAGTTCGTCTATTATTTGATCCATTGCAAAAGGAGCCAATACATTCAGAATAATTGATTCACACTTGGTACGCGCACAAGAAAACTTTTTTTCATGTAACTTTTTTATTAAAGTAGTACAATCCATTGACCATAGGCGAAACTACGGGTCAGACCAGTCAGGCCATGGCCTGACCTAATACTGACTAAAAATTTGTATACGTATATTATATATTTTAATAATTATTAAGGGATTATAAATAATAATATTATTATTTTTAACTTTTATACATGTAAACTTATACATTTGTACGTTTTATATAATACCAATGGTACCTATTATAATAAATGTATGAGTATGTGGACTTGATATGATTTCTTAAATTAAATTGTACCCACTACACAATGAACATAATAATAACATTTACATCAATAACATTGATTATGGAAATATGGAGTCGCATAGTCTATTGAATTATATATAGACTCTACTGTCTCTATTCTATGTACTCGAGTCTCGAATAATCGATTTTATCAGTTATTGTTTAATTTAGACATTTGACGTTTATTTTTATATTATAGCAAGTAATAGTTAATTTTACGTAACAAATTGCCAATCGATAATGTTGTTACCCGTAGACAATTATTATTATCGATTCTATGTACTATTTTCATATTATTTCTTTTAGATTTTAGTATAAATTCTTCTTTTTATCGTTGACTAGTGGTGGGCGATTCTCCAAAGTGAATCGATCTTTTGAATCGATCTAGATCGGGAAAAAAGATCGATCTCTAAATGAATCGTTTCACAAAAGATCGATTTTCCTAAAGATCGATCTAAAAAAATCGGAAATTTTTTAATCACTAAATGCCTCGTGATAATCTAGTTCTCCCTTGTCACGCCCGAGGTCATAACAATTAGTATGTAAAGGTTTTCCCATTTCCATAGTCTATACTCGTTAATGTCAGTGCGAGTACTCCTTACCTAGTCCCTCTTGGCTCTTGATTTCGGAGCGCGTATACACTGGAAAGTGTTTTATGTCCATGATCTATAGTGCCTACATCAATCACAACGGAACTCACCACTTCAATGGACAGTGTCCAATTGGTCACAGGAGAGGATGATAGGTCTAAATTTTGGAAGTGTTTTTAGTAAATAAAAGTACATACATCTGAAGTCATTAAGTTATTGTATTTTTTATTTTATTTCATAAATAATTTAACGGACCTAGGTCCTTAATAATAATATATAATTGTATATGAACATTGAAAAAGAAACAATAAAATAAAATATGTATAAAAATATACAATTAGTTTTATATAATATAAAGTTGTCAAATAATTGATATATTTATAAATCAGTCTAAATATAAAAAGATAATAAGTAATAAACAAATGTTTAGTTAAATTTTTCATTATAAACAAAAACTAGATTCTGAGTGAAGCGAATATAAAATGGTTTTAAAATTATGTTTATTTATATTTCTTTTAACTTTCAATTTGTTAATGTCCAGCCTTGACTTTTTTACATATTTACAAATAATATACAAACATAACAATATTACAATATATACAATAAAAATAAATAAATAAATAATTATAAAATATATAATCAGTCCATATAAAAAAAATTAACAAAGTGTCAAAGAGTCATGTCTAAAAATATAGTAGAATATAATATACATAAAATTTAAAATTATCATTTTAAGTGCCAGTCATCTACATTTAGAAAATTTAAGAATAAAAGTTGCTGTAATTTTTTCCCTTTCAACCTATTTCGTTTAGCAGTCATAATGTTACCTGCTTTAGAAAATAACCTTTCCGATGGCACTGATGTGGCTACAAGCGATAAATATGGCTCAGCCATTTTGGCTATATGAGGATACATAATTCTATGTACCTTCCAAAATTGAAAAATATTTTCTTGTAAGGGTATTGTAGGTTGATTTAAAAAATGTTTTAAATCTGTTGGCATACGCTCATTGTTCTCTTCAGAATTTTCCGAGGCTTTTTTTGACACCAACTCATTATGAAATGACCACAAATTATCAGCCTGTTCGGTATCACCATCACTAGAGTCTTTATTAGAACCACTAGAATTAGTTATTAAGTCTAAAATTTTAAGGCGAATCGTGCGGATTGCTTTAGAAACTGCTACTGCATTGTTTGAATGTAATGTCTTAAATCTAGGGTCCAATAATGTGGCAATTGAAAGAATTTGGATTTCCTCCATCCTACCAAACCGTCGCTGTAAATTATCTAACAAGGCAGACTTTAATTGTACAACCGTAGGATTATTGACAACAATTTTTTCGCAGTTTTTAATAAGGCAATGAATCAATGGAATAACTTTGCTACCAGTTATATAGTTTTCCCTACATAACTCCTTTGTTGCGGCTTCAAAAGGTTTAAGCATTAAATTAATTTCTTTGGCAATATCTATTTCATCTGCAGATAGCATAGAGGGACCTCGACGAATCGTTATTAATATTGACGCAATATGGTTAGAACATTGTAAAAACCGATCGATCATATAATATATGGAGTTCCACCTGGTAGGTACTGATTGTTTAAGTTTTAAGTCACATACTTTTTTAAGTTCATCATTAGCGGAGACTGATTGTTTAAAAAATGTAACTATAGTTTTGATTTTAGAAATTATATTCTGAATATCCGGAAGTTCATTTAACGGTCTTTAGGTAACGAGATTCAACGTATATGCAAAACATGGCAAATGATGATCATTACCAAATGTTTTTTTAACAGCTGACAATATGTTGGCCCCACTATCTGTAACAACAGTTAATACTTGATGCTTCTGAATACCCCATTCTTTAAGAATTTGTTCAAACCATTCACAAATGTTGTTTGCATTGTGACTATCAGCTAGTTCTAAAACTCCAATAGTCACACCATTTAAACTATCTTTTGACATACTTAAAAAATGAACGGTCATACCCAAAAAACTAGTTGGTATTCATTTATATCGGTCCAAATATCTGCTGTTATAGTCATATACTCAACGTTAAACAATCTAGACTTAACTAAAGAAGACACTTGATATTTACTTTTTACTAAATTTGTAACAAGTTTTCTTGTTGGAATTTTGTACAGTGGCGCTGTTTTACGCATAAAGTAAATAAAACCAGGTTTCTCTGTAGTTGATAGAGACATGTTGTCTTTAGCTATCATGTAAATTATTGCATCGGTGATTGCTTGGGTTTTGGAACCTCTTTCTAAAACAATTAAAGCAATTATGAATATTTTTATATTTTTAATTAAAAAAAAAATATGCTTACCCTCATATGCTTGAATATTCGATAGTGAATCGTAAATTTTGGGCTACTTCAGATTTAAACTGTTCAGACTCTGGGTAGAGCTATATGCTAAAGATGAAGGTGTTGAATTAGTTGATTTAGTTAAAAGTGAATAAATATCAGAACTAATGTCACCAGACAGACTAGACTGAGGACGAGAAACATTTTGCAGTGTTGTTTGAAATTTGTTGGCCTATAGTTAAAAAGTTATAGTTACCTACATATTTTAGTTATGATTTATCTAAGTAATTATTAGTTAATTAAACTTACAGTATCGACAATTTAATTTGCCAAAATAGCAAAATTGGTCTGTGCTGGTTCATCAACATTTGCTTCGCTTACATCAATACTTGAAGACATAGAATTTCGGGCCACCTTTGACATGCTGTCGATATTAACAGATGGATGTTTCCGTTTGATATGATTTTTAAGGTTTGTTGTGTTGCCACTGGTTTTAACGGTACATTTACATAACTTGCATACGCCACCGTCAGTGGATTTATCGTAAAAATTCCAAAGAACGCTTTTTCTTGACGACATTGTAAATGGGGGGCTAAGGAATTGCTAAGGGGGCTAGCTCGGACTGCTCGGAGACTTCGAAGTGACGCCGTTTACAATGTTATCAATCTCGAGGCTCGCGCTATAGGAGCCGGGAACATTGTGGTGGCACTGGCATTTCAAGTCGACAATCGTTTAGTTTTAGTGCCTTTAGTATAAAAGATCGGATCGGATCGGATCGATGATGCGATTCAATTTTCACAAAAATGGATCGTTTATTCGTTTCACGTAAAAGATCGGATCGAGAATTCGATTCGATCTAAAATGAATCGATCTTTTAAAAGATCGGGTCCTGGGGATCGATTCAAAAGATCGATTAATCATATAAAATAGATCGATCTTTTAAAAGATCGATTCAGATCGCCCATCACTATCGTTGACCGGCGATCGTTAACAAATCACAAGATTCTTATATTACAAAATCATGGAGAGGTAATTATTAATTAGAATATTTTTTTTTATAGATAGAACTATAGAAGATAAGTTAAATATTTTAATTATTAATTACTATTTAAAATATAATACCATATTAATTATTATTATTATACACATTAGTATACATCACCAAATAATTTAATTATTAGGTATTAGCTTCTCCCCTCCGTTAGTCGCATCGCTGTCTAAAAGACCAAGCATTTATAATTTTTCAAATTACTCATTGTAAGTAATTACTAATTTACATTATTTCGTGTACTTTAATATCTTCAATGTCCAAGTTAAGCTATTAGTTAATGCTATTAAAAACAATTATCTATTGTTGGTTGAATTTTTAGGTAATTTTAAAACTACCTACAGAAATATTAAAAAAATGCATATGTATATATATATTTTTTTATGAATGGATGAGTGGTTTTAGTTGTATAATAATTTAATTTGTACGTTGTACCACATATTTAAAAGAAATTTGTTATAATATAAAATTAATTTTTGTTTAGATATATTGTTTAATATACCGAATGAATAAAAATAATATTTTATTATAATTAATAGATTTATCTATTTTATACTTATTTATAATTTTAAAATAAAAACTAATAT
>JACXSJ010001382.1:0-95743 GCA_014851325.1 Pentalonia nigronervosa
TTGCGCTCCATCACCAATGCTCCTCCTTATGTTTCAAATTTTACTCTTCACTCTGACTTAAAAATGAAAACTATACACGAAGAAGCCAGAACGTATTACAAACGTTTTTTCAACAAACTGTCTGCTCACTCGAACCCTCTAATATCCGGTCTAGCTACTCACACGATTCCTGGAAACCCTCCACGGCGTCTAAAAAGAAGCTGGTGTAGAGACCTGCTCAATGAATAACGGGGAAAAAAAAATGCAATAATAATTAAAATAAATATTTAGTTACACAAACTAGGAAGTGCTATCACTGGATGGTTTCTTCCCTCATCCCATTCATATCTTTTTTTTTTTTTTTTTTTTTTTTTTTTTTTTTTTTTTTATATATATAATGTAGCACATATTCTCATTATGCCTATGGGTATAGATTGTATATTCTCTAAAATAAAATTAAAAAAAAAAAATTATGTAACCATAAAAATTCTAATTTTTGGAATTTAAAAGTACCAATTCTACTAACCCAGCACTATTTTCAAATATTTAATTTTTTAAAAAAAAATATTTAGGCATTTTAACTTTCAAGACTTAATAAGAATCGTGATGAATTATTGTGTGAATAAAATTAACGTTTTGAACAAGAACCTCAATTATTTTGCTGATTTGTTAAGCTGATAATTCTTATGAAAACGTCTATGTATTAAAACAAAATTATAATTTGTTGTAATTTCTGAGTTAGATTTTTGTTTAAATAATATAATTTTAATATTAATGAACCTAAGTAGTACTGTACAATGAAACCTAGGTACGATCAATTAAATAGGTTATGTATAATGTATTGCATATAAATAAGTAGATACTAAATATCAAAACTATGTGTTTAGAACCTATTTAAGTTTATTTTTATTTATAATCATATAAAGTTTTAAAATAAAATATTCTACTCACTTGTGAAATAACGTGTAGGTGCATAATATAAATAATATAAATAATGGTGACTACTGATAACCGTATGTGCCTTTAGTGGATGTCAAACCATCATATTTGTTATCTATATGACTATCTATACGTTATATACATCTAAGGCTATAATTCTCATCAGTTGTCACATTATACCAAAACCACTATACTCATTACTCATTTCTCGATTTGTAGTCAATTTCTAAAGAAGTATTGATTTAGAGTTTTACAAATTTTACAGTATTTTAGTTTATAGCTATTGTAGCAATTGTATTAGTATTATATGATTGAATTCAATTGGTTATAACTTATAACTTTATTAGTACCAATAGGTATTTATAAAGTAAAAAAAGCTTTTTTAAAACTATTTACTAATTTTAAAAGCAGTTTAGTGAAAGTTATAATCCATGAATAATATAATGTAATACAGCTATGCAGTGGCGCAGAACCTACTTCTCCCTCTCCCTATTATATGTTGATAGGTGAGGATGGGTGTGTTGGTGGTTAGTCAGGACGGTCTGGTGGTATTTTATATTGTTTAATTATTGAAATCACTCACGATGATTTCATGTGAAAAGAACATTCCAATTAACACAAATGAAGATATCATATGTTTTTATTATATAGTTCAATAGTCATAATATACATGATAAATTTATTATAAAAAAAAAATCGCACCTATGTATTTTTAATATTTTTAAACTGCCATAATAACAACTTAGGTATGAGGAACCTTATACTACATTATCAAACTTTTTAATTCAACGAAAACATTTTAAATATATATATATATATATATTTATAGAATAAAAACTAAGAATATTTCAAATTTAAAATATCTATTTGTAGCTTAAAAAAATTAAAATATTTTGAAAATTTATTTATGCACAAAAAATGCTAATAAAAATATTTGGTGAAAATATCTATTGTAGTTTAAGTATCTACGGTTATTCGTTTTTGAATTACACCAAAAAAACCAAACCAATTTTGTCAAAAATTGTAAGTTTTGAGTAAAAATTCTCGTGTATCCTTAATTTTTTTTCCAATTTTTATGAAACGTATTAAATATTTTCAATTCTGACCTCTCAAAAGTACTAATAAGATTAAATTTCCCTAACCCTTAAAGTTGAAAATCGAATTTTTTTTTTACTACTTAACGTGTATACAGATACAAAAAAAAAAACATCACTGTAAAATGTTGATCAATATATACATAATACTAAATGTTAACCTCTAGTTAGTGCAAGTTTTCAATATTTAGAATGAGTTTACAATTATCAATTTTTAAATATTAATTCTTTTTATAAAAATTATTATTTTTTTACTATTTATTACATTTTTACCTTTTTTAATTTATGACTATTCAATTTATAGTGATTTAAAAGGTTAAGGGCGTGTGTGTGGGTGAGCTCACCTTTTCATTAGAGTAGCAAGTAATTACGACGAGGTTTGGAAAATGACCCTTTGTGCTAATAGAAACATATATGTTTAAATAACTTGCTGTAACAGTGTCATTAATTGCAAATTGAATTAAAATTTAATCAAATTATAGTTTGTAGAACAGTGTGAAACGATGAAATCCGAGCTCTGAACATCGTCTTGCTGTATTACTGTGTACTTACTGGCTACTCGAAGACTGCTATACTGCTAGACGCAACTCAAGTTCAAATTTCACGTTACTTAACTGATTAAATAATAGAGTCAACATATGAGTCATACGATTTTTATGTTTGTAATGTTCGGATTTGTAAAATAATACTAGTTGGACGCAGAACACATTTAATTTATACAAACTGTATATTCCCGTCATTGCCATTTTTGTGGCATTTTTATCTAATGGCCAACGGGGTGAATATTTCAGGGAGAAAAAAATCCAATAAAAATTAATACCTATTACTACGATTGTGTCTGAAATAATTATGATTAATAGGTAAGTAAAGTCCTAATAAAAAAAGGATATTGGTAATTTGCGTCACAGCGTACGTTTTTTTTAAACTTAGTTGTTTTCCTAATTATCAATATAATAATTTAACAAAATCACACACAAATATCCACATCAATAAATTAGATACTATAATATTAATACAATAATCATAAAAATAGGTATGTTTGAAAAATTCATAAGTAAACTTTGCTCATAGTAAATATATTTAGTTGGGTTATTATATATATATAGCTTAAAATTAAAAAATTTAAAATGCATATTTATCAATTTAAATCTAATTATAATAATTTTTAATTAATTTGTCATAATAATAATAATAATAATATGTTATACTAAAATGGAATTTAAAGAAATAGTTAAGTCCACCACAAACGATTATCGAATTTTGATACACAGCTGGTGTCGATAATTGATATTTTATGGTATGGGCGTAAATCTAATTTGAACGCAACTTGGCTATTGAATTTACAACCTGATTAATAATTCATATTTTTGGAGACGCAAATAGTATGCAGCCGTAAAAATATCCCAAGATAAAAATCGCATGTTATACCGACGCATCCGGATTGGGGGGGGGGGGGGTATGCGCGATACCACGAATTTCACAATATTAGGTCTTTAAATCAATTAAAATATTAATATGCCAATCCGGCTTCACTTGAAAACTAAAGAATAATAATTTTTATGTAGTGTTAGTGTAGAAAAAACAAAATGGACGTATTTTCAATAAAATAGATTTATACTGGATAGGCTACTTGAAATGTTAAATACAGTTATTTACATTTTGTTTAATTATACAGTTTAAGTAAAATAGTTATAAATAGGTATTAAATTAAAATAGAATTTTACTAGATTAAGTTGAACAAGATAGTGTGTAGATAATTTAAAATAATTAGTAGAAAACAGAATCCATGTTTGTTTTGTTTTTGTTTTTTTTTTTGTAGAAACCTATGTTTTTGAAAGATAAGATTTAAGAAAAAATACAAGAATGTTTAATTTAAAAAAAAAATAATATTGCATTATTTTGATTATGTTTATTACTTGAATAATTTTATGGAAATTAACAACTGTTATACCTTATGATATTTTTTTTACTACAAAAAAGCATTTTTTTCTGTTTAAATTTATATTAAAAAATAATCGTTGTAAAAACTAAGAACCACTTTTAATTTTTTACTGTGTAATGATAACAATGACTAAAATTACACTTCAAATTTATTACTTTTTGCGCGTTATCAGAATGTTATATTTTAATATGCATTTTATCAAACTAATATCTGACATTTGTATTATTATTATTTGTTTTGGCGACTTATTTAAACGAAATATTATTTTTTATGATAATTAATGTATTTTTAAATAAAATTTCATTCTTAATACTTTTATTTCTAAAGTTCAATAAGTATTTAGGAAGTATAAAGTACCAATGTCATACGAGTATGTATTAAAATGCGTTTTAAGATAATCTTCAAAGTTAGATATGATATTTTAATATTTTAATAATTATATCTACTAAGTAGGTTGATACTTTTTGAAACGGGCAAAGTTTATACATTTTTAATTACTTTTACGGCCTCGTAATGTAAAACGTTTCAAAAGTTAATGATATATAAAAATATTTGGAGATGATGGAGTTGTGAATTTATAGGTGACGTGTATTGCCAGAGATGTATTTAGAGTTTGACTAGGGAGAGCAATTATACAGTAGGAACTATTTTTATTTGATTTTATAATTATTATAATTTTTATATAATTTATAGTTATTATTTATATCTTACTATGAATAGAGATTATTTCTAGTTATTAGAAAGTAAAATGTAGGTACTACCTATACATATATACCTACTATTATAGAATATTAAATTTATGAATTATTGCTTACAGAAATTTAGTAATTAAATATTTATTTTTCCTATTGTTGAATATGTTTTTATATAATTATATAATGGCTACAAAATTATTTTTTTTTATTAGAAATTGGCATTTATAAGATGTGACCTGCGAAAATAAACTAGCGCCAGGCCGCAAAAATTCTAAATGTACATTTGAGTAACTATAGTTGGCTAGCTAAAACATCACCGGGTCCCCATAAATTTGTTATATAATGTTGACTTAAAATTTAAAACCACCCAAGTGTTTAGTATAGTGTTCATTCCATCGGTTTTTCGTTTAATATATAATTAGTGTTCAACGAATAATAACAATAGTTCACTTTTAACATTAACGCTCAGCTCTTTTTTATGCTTTAATCATATAATTATTAAGTTATATTTTACATTACATAGGTATCCAATAAAAGCTAACAGACGACGCACAAAGAGATTTTTTTTTTTTAGGTTTAACTTAAATTCTATAATATAAATCTATAATATAGGTAAATGTTAAATACATACAGTAGAAAGAGCCAGTGACATATATAGGAACTATTTTCACAATGGGTTAATAATTTTTCACTAATGTAGCCATAACTAGAGATTTTTTTTAAAGAGCCGGGTGATCATAATTATGACATAAACAATACAAATAGAGATTGCGCTATTTTATTTTATAAATATTATGTAAAATTAATTTTTACGTATTTAAATAAAAAAAAAAATATTGACAATATTATCATCTCTATTCAATTTTATATTTCAATGAATTGTCATTAAAGTATGTTCAGATAATCTAATATTTCCTTGTTGATTCCTCAAAAATGATTTTAACCAACCTAATAGTATTGAATAAACTCCTGTAAACAGTGTATAAATAAAACAGTAAATAGAAGATGAAAATCCATTTCTAAAAAATACAACATAGCATTGACGTATGTAAGCTATTAACTCTTTAGCATTGATGGTTATCACTTATCAGCAAGTATGCGATTTAAATTCCAATTTTCATAATTCATATTAAACAGATCATAAAAAATAGAAAATCTTAGGCATGACATCAAAACGGAGTATATGGTTATGCAATACACTAATATAGAATAATATATACATAATGAAATATTGTAATTGAACATAAAATACACCACTGAAAAGAGTTTATAATTATGTATAAGGAACCAGGGAAAAATGGTTATAATAACCAATAGTAGTAATAACAAGAATTAAAAAAAAAAAGCCATTATAAAACAGTGTATATTATAATTTATATTATATTTTAATCATGGACTGTTAACTCTTATAATGTATATTGTTAAAAATTTAAGAATATTTTCATTAGTTAGGTAAGTAAACATTATTATTATTGATAACATACTAAAAAAAATAATTATTTTTGTTTGTAAAATGTTTTTTTTTTTTTATAAAATTTATGTCGTATTTTCGTTTTTTACTTTTTCAAAGTTTGTTTTTGAACTTAAATTATTAATAGCCAAAATATGATTTCATTGAATATTTAATATTTTACCTTATCTTGAAATTCATTATTGTTATAAATTGTCAATAATACGGACACGTATATTATATATTCGGTATCATTTTAAAACGAATTCTACTGTATATAAGTATTATATTTACTTATAGGTATATCATGTAAGTAAAATAAACAAAACACAAATCCACAATAATTATTATTTTGAAAATCGTAATGCAGCGCCTTACGTAACTATTTCACCAGGATTTATAGGTTGCATTTTAAAAATGTATCTACGTCTACCTACATACACATAACATTGCAATATGAGAATACAATAAATTCTAAGTAATTTCAACAACTGTAGTATAAAAATGTTTGTGTAACTGTTGAACTGTCTACCCCTGAAAAGGACTTAATATTTTATAAGCCACATGATGACGTGCGTTTTATTTTGACGTACAACATTGGCCGTGTAATCCTCGAAAAACGGGTAACGGCGTGACGCCGTTTCTTCAGCTCAGAAATTATGTGGTTCGTAAATGTACGAAATATATTAAACACAATATATTATAGTTCCACTGGAATTTGTCTATTTGATTTGCGTAACTCACGAAAAGTGGCCAACCATAAATCGGTCGGTCGTTATTGAAAAACAGGGTTTGACCACCGTTTTTTCTGCGTTCGCTATAGTAACGACGTGTAGGTCGTTCGATTCTTAAAGTTTTTTCTATGACTGATCAACGGAAAATCTATTATATACGGTTTATTCGCAATCGATGATGCAAAAACGGTTTGTTTTCGTTTCGCCGTTTGCGATTGCGTAAAGTGTTGCACAGTGCGACGACATTCCGGTAAAACGACTATCATTGTATATGTATAATTGTGACTCGTGAAGCTCCATCATTTCCGATCCGACAAAATGCGTCGCAACCGTTTCCTGAAGATTGCCAGCCGAGAGCCGCATATACATTTATCTAATGTATACAATACTGCTCGTTTTAAATTTCAATAACTTTTGACCGTGGACATAATTTATTGTACAATTTGATATTATTTCTTTAAAATCACCTAACTTATGTTCACAAAAGGACTAAACATATTATAACGGGTATTAATAAAATGTTAGATGTTTAAAAAATAATAACACGGATTACTACAAGGAAAAATGTGTCTCTTGAAAAGACTAGCGATTTGTAATTATCGTGTAGAATAACTTAGCACATAAATTGAATAATAATAATCGAATAAACTAATAATCAATACATTTTTTTTTTATTTACTGTCCACCAAGTTTGTTACGTTTAACGGACTGCTGCATTATGATAAATAAAGGTTGCTATGCAACACTGCAGCTCACTATAGCTCAATAGTCAGTATGTAATGTTTGTATAGGTTTACATAATTAATAAAGTTAATGGGCCTCACCTTTCAAAACTGTAGTATCTACAAGTGCCCAGCTAGCCATTCAAAAGCTATTATTTGGAGTAATTACCAGATCATAAACCAGCGTCATTATATCTCGTTTATGATGAATACGAAATTGTCTATTAAAGTTTAAAATATGTTAATAGTTTGATGTACTTTAACAAATGGTATACTATTTTATACAATAAACTACCAATTATATTTTACGAAATTGAACGATAATATAATTTTAAAAAAAAAATTTTGAATAATGGAATTTTTTATTCTTAAATTAGACTGGAGAGTACTTGTTCACTCGCTGATAATGCGTATAATCACCTGACCAAAATAAAAATTTTATATAATGAAAAATTATTTATGCATTTGAAAAAAACAAAACACGCATTTATAAAACTCATAATAAGTTTATTATAAACTTGGGCACATTTTATGTCATATAAAATCCTAATATGATAATAGGTGCCCTTCGCATATATCTACTTAACAATAAATAGATACGCGTATTGTACCATAAAATAAATACTGGCCTCGGAGTAGCTATTATAAAATATATTGTTGGTCACTTTGTTATGAATTCTTAATACGGCCACAAGATCAATGTGTTTGTTTTTAATTTACATTTTCGTGTGAATATTGCTATTAAAAACCTCTACGCGGGCAAAAACATGCGTTATAAACTTTTATTATTTCATTAGTAAGATCATGAAAACAATTTCGTACACACCACGGTCTACCCAGCAATAAATCAAATAAACCGGGAAAAAAAAAAAAAAAAAAAAAAAAAAACAAGCAAGCCGAATAGTTACAGTAGCAATATAATAGTGTATAATATACGAGCCGCGCGAAAGAGAGAAACTGTCTGAAATGGTCTTCGTACCTATGGCGATCGTGTTATTGTGCGCTACCCCACACCCGCAGATCGTCGGCTATTGTCGTTTATCCACATCGCACCGCGGCTATAATCGCCAGAAAATAAACGTTATAATATGAAAGCCCCCCCCCCCCACAAGCCAGTCGGTAGTCCGTCGTCATCCGACCGTTTCCTGATAATGTTGGCGGCCGGTCCGTTGTACGTGCACAATAAACATACAAGTGTGTGGGCGCGCTGCAGTATCTTGGGGATCGCCGCGGTCGCCGTTCGTGCGAGGGCCCGCAGAAAAGGGCTCGGCGACCAACGGACGCGGCAGATTATTACGTCACGCGACCCTTGCGCCCACAGTTCGGCCGTATAAGGCCCTCCTCACACGGGGATACTCAAAAGAAACCGCAATCGCCCAGGTACTAGGAGACCGGGGGTGACTAGGCAACTACAGTTGCCGGTCATCTTCCACACACGGTACACTAAATTTTTGTTTCTAGTTTTTTGAACCGGTGTCGCCCTACTACTTCGGCAGTACAGTTCAGTTTTTCGTATTATACGAGTGCACTGATATTTTATACGGCAAATAAATTAAAATAAATAAATACATTTTTTATAATGTCTAGTAGTGATTCGAGTAGCGACGAAGAAATTATTCTTTATCATTACTTCACTACAAGCTTTTTCCGTTATATTTCTTTCGGAGTAGCGGGATACTTTTCTATTTGTTGCACAAATTTTATATTAAAATTTTGATCCATGTTATATTATTTTATTATACACGAAATAAAAATTTCCAAGCAACTCGATCAACCAAAATAGCGAGGAGACCGGCGTGTCTGGTCCGCCAGTTGACTAGTCGTGTCAGTTTATCAGTCGCGGCGATTTTAGTAGCGCCGTCTGAACGACGCCATTCAAACACACGTGCGCAGTTGCCTAGTCGCCTAGTCCCCTAGTACCTAGGCGATTGCAGTTTCTTTTGAGTATCCCCGTGTGAGGAGGAGGGCCTTATATTTAAAGGAGACCGTCGCACGAGTCGTACGCGGAGAGTACCACGCCCGAACAAGAAGGTTGTGTGCATTTTATTTTATTTCACTGTAGATTTAGTTTTGGCTCATCCGGACCACCGCCGGCTTTACAATATATTGTCTTTACGCGTTCGATTATGACAAGTCGTGCATATACAAACACAGTTCTTCCGAGGATTTCAATAACATACGATTGTTATTTTGCCCGATGCTGGTTAGAGATAATATTATTTTATTGTTATTTTGCGTTCAGTCCGTTTTTGTGACATGTTTATTTACACTATTTCTTCTTATAAGGTACGATATTTGACGTGACTGGAGAAACCGACAGACACCGCCTGCACTGCTATGCCAATGGAAAAAAAAATTCCGACCTCAAACGCTACGTTTGGACCACAAAACGAGATATTTAGTTCCTATAGTACCGTAGGTCCGCGACAAGTGGTATAAAAATACATTTGTGTCATACTATATAAACGAATACGATTGAATTAAGAAGACGTTCATGTACGCCTGCAAATGTTGTCTCCATTTCATAAGCGCAGGTACAACATAACAAATTTGTGTTACGCAGAACCAATTTTTTATAGTTATCTTCAATGTTTGATATAAGAGTAAATTCATCCATCATCAAAAAGTTAAAGGTGAGAATATTAAATTATTATCTGTAGTTTTTTTTTTAAAAATTAAATTTATTAACTGTTTTATCATACTAAATGTTTTTACAAAGTTATAAATTTACAATAAATACAAATAAATGTGAATGAACAAAGAAATATTTTCTTTTAATCTTTTTGAAATTATATTTGTGTTAATTTAGTGAAAAGTCTCAAACTATTCAGATTTTAAAAAGAAGTATTTTAACGTTTTGTAAGACGTGTTATAGTAGTTGCGCTGTAGACAGTGACGCGCATAGTACAAATGAATTATTGTTGACTGAAATCTTTAAAATCAATTACTTGAATAAATAATGTGACAGAAATAAATTTAGCTAAGAGTACACATTTACTCGTTTTGAAGAGAAGTTTCCATCAGATTATTCTAATAATAATACAAATGAAACTCATTATAGTTGAATTAAACAAATATTGTACAGTAATATTTAATATTTCAGTTTACTACATTTTCAATATTTGTAAATGTCAATTTTCTCAGTCATACTTTTTTTAACTGGAATATGAATCTTAATCGAATTAATAGAATCTACAATACAATTTAAAATAAGGTTAATATCACACCATGAATACAATCTCACTTATAATTCTGAAAAACATTTTTTATATGGTATATTTTTTAACTTTAATTATCTTCTTCTTTTTTTTTTTTTTTTTTTGAAAGTTTATAATAACATTTCGCATAAAAAAACGAATTACACTTCACCGCATACAATTCTATATCTAGGTACGTTTAAGCTGACGATGTATTAATTTTTTAACATTGATGATCAATTCATAATGTTGTACTATTAAAATAATATTTCATTTGTTTTTATAGTCATATTATTTTACATAGAAGTTTTAAAAAAATACTAATTAATATCGATATTTTAGTTTGATTTATAGTTTGTTTAAATTTTCGTTTACACTTCATGTAAATCTCGTACCTACAACATTCTATAAGATTCAACAAATTCTCAGTTATGTTTATAAAATATACCGTGGCGTGTATTATGTTTATTTAGGTACTATACAGCGTTTCATATTGTGTACAAGCATTAGGATAAAAACTGTACTTTTTTTTTAAATGTCTAATAAATGTATTTTTAAAAACAAATATTATGTTAATTTAGTCATAAAGTGTATGTCATCCAGATTTCTGGAACTAAGAGAAACATTCGTGCCGTTGGTGTTTGTTTCAATGACTGTGGAAGTGTAGAAATTTGTAATATAAACAATAATTAATGTATTCGAGTTTGGTTACCAAATTGAATAAAACGAAAAAAATTTTTTATTTTAATTTTAAAATCATCTAATCCTAAAATTTAATAATCTAAACTTACTTATTATTTCTATATCGTCGTTGTTAAACACTTTATGAATGAATCATAATATAATATGTTAGTTTATTTTAATATTTATGTAGCTTAAATGTGTATAAATGTATATAGGTGATACATATATACATTATGAATGCACACAAGTGTACTTGTATAATATAGTTTATTTACTATTGTGAAAATAATACATTTAATTTTCACTAAAAAAATATTAATTTTCTACGATTTGATGGAACTATATACTTATACGACGTACATCGGCGAATAAATAAGTCAAGTACTCAAATATGATTACCATTAGTATAGTTTCTAAAAAAACATAAAATTTTCACAAAAGATGTTCATCATATTGTATATTTTCGAATAAGCAACTATAAATAATGTCTATAAGGTTGTATACCAATATTTCAAAGACGTTCGGTATCTATACCATGATTTACAGGTACCCGTGTTCTCGTTTACAAATTACCTTAACTATAAATTATGTATGTCACTTGAATTTTGCACCCTATCGACTATATTTAAGCCATACCCCATAAAATTGAACTGGAAAAAAAATCAATCGGTTTACGGTAGATTTTCTTTTACATCTGTAATCAT
Organism: Pentalonia nigronervosa; assembly: GCA_014851325.1. NCBI lineage: Eukaryota > Metazoa > Arthropoda > Insecta > Hemiptera > Aphididae > Pentalonia > Pentalonia nigronervosa. Next base: position 12,141 of record JACXSJ010001382.1, read on the forward strand.
TTATATAACATTTAAAATATTCCCATTCACATTGATTCTTGAAGTAATTATCAACTGCTTTATACACTGTAATGATATGTATTGTTCGCACTATAAAAATAATATATTAGTTATATGTATGTTTAAATTATAATTTAATATTTAAAATCTTAAGAGTAAAAATAGTATTTTTATAACTCCTAACTATATCATCATTCCTGTACATTGTGTGTGTTTTTTTAAATATTTTAATAGTTATTCAAAGCCCTTGATATTTTAAAATATTAATATATATATAATATTACAAAGATAAAGTAGGAAAAAAATTGTTCTAAAATATATTTTTTTTTAATGGTATATACCTACTTAGAATTTTAATTCAATTTTTATTTTCAGTCAAAAAACCTTTGATTGTAATCTAATTTATGGCGATTTAAATGTTAAAATAGGTCACTTTAATTGAACTAAATCAAATGTTGTTTTAAATAGGTAGTTTGTAAATAGGTTTGTAAATTACTAACACGCATCAGTATATCAGTGGTTCTCAACCAGGGTGACATGTCCTTCAAGGATGACATGGACCTATCACAGGGGTGACATAAAATATCCACGGAAAAAGGAAAAAAGAATAAGAGAATTATTTATTAATTTAGTACACTTACAAATATTTAAACAAAAAAATATCAAAGACTCATAAAAACAAATCTAGAAGACGATATAAGAATCGCTCTCTCCACCATCAATATTAGAATTCTCCAAATTTGTAAAAACTACTAGAGTCAAATTTCTCATTATTTTTTTTTTTTTTTTTTAATTTAGTTTTATTTTTCAATATTCTTATTATTTTTTTTTTTTAATTTGACAATTTAAAGTGTTAATGTTCATTAAATCCTGTAACTCGAATAATGTGTATAATTATATACAAAATGTTTATTGAATTATTTTTCTGCGTACTCTTTTTTTTTTTAAATGCACAGTACATTGCTTAATATATTGATGATGACACAGTGTTAGATACTAGTGGCTAAGGGTGACACGAAACAAAAAAGGTCGAGAACCACTGATGTAGACTGTAGAGCTTTAAATGCATCGTGATCAAAAAATATAAACTTATTGTCACATATAATTAAAAATGATGCAACGAAAAATGAATTATCAGAATTAAAGTCAAAGATCTTTGTGCAAGTTTTCTAATCTTGGAAACTGCATTTTTAACTGTTTTTTGAACATATTTTTTAGAACTGCATTCATATACATTCAATAAAACTTTACAAGTTACTGCTCCAATTGATATCGTTAGGAAGGTACTGTTTCAAAGTTACATGTACCGTTTATCAATCTTATTCAAGAAATTCTAGATAGATTTGATTATTTTGAAGAAAATCAAAATCTGTGTCAATGAATTTTATGTATATTTTTATCAATTAATTATATTGCGTTATTAAGTTATATCAAGAAGTATTTTTGTGTGCAAAATATATGAAATTATTTTATGATGAAAAAAACTGTACATCAATATATTTTTGTGAGAATTTAAAATATTTACATTTTATGTGATTATCAATCGACTAGAAAGTGAAATAGAGAAACAGCGTCAGGTTTATAATTTCTACTATAGTAAATTAATTATCGTAGGTACCTACTTCTCAAGTTAATTTCTATAAGTGTCTTAAAAATAATAGAATATGCTAATAAGTTACAAGAATGTTATTAGGGCACATTGAAAAAGTATTTTCTACATAATGTATATATTTTAAATTTTGTTTAGATCTAAATATCGTTAGCTTAAATAATACAACTAAAAAGGGGTATTCCAAATAATAACTTTATGTAAATATTGTTTTTATGGTAAAGACCGTTTTATTGATCTAAAAAAATGAAAAATGAAAACAATAATATAAATAATTCGTCCTCCATTGTTTTTTTTTTACGAGATATTAATTAAATATATCCAATATCATTAACATTTTAACTTTAAATATCTATAAAAAAATTGCGGATACACAATTTTGTTATTTTATAATTGCTGTAAAAACAACTTATGAATTACATATTTTATTTTATTAAAATTCTATTATATTACATTTTCAAATTATTGCTATCAATTAAAAAAATAAATAATATAACACATCAAAAATAAACTAAAAATGTTTTAAAATTTCAATCATCTATAATTTTAACTCTAAAAAAGCTAAAATATTTTTTATCAACTGAAATACTTTTAATACATTTTTTTATTTATATGATTTATCAAAAGTATAGATACTGCATTACAGTTTTAACATAACTGAGAAACAGTTATTTAAATTGTGAAAAATATGGGTTGTGGGTACTGTTTGAGCATGAAAAAGGTATTTTTTATTTCCTTTAGAAATATCCATTTTGTTTATTGAATGTTTTTGCTACTGATTGTGCATTGCGCTGATTTTCAAGACGATAGTAGAATTAGAGTTATTTTTATAATATTCAATCGTTTTAAAAGAGTAATAGGTTTTTGGTCATAAAAAAATTAGTATTATTTAGCATGTGTCTAAATGACGCAGAACTTATACTGTTATCTCGAATGTCTTTCAAATAAAACTAGAAAAAGCCATAAAAAAATTGTGTATATTTTTATTAAATATCACGGTATTAAACAAAAAAGAATAATGTATAACTAGTATAATAACGATAATGGTGATGAATGACAGCTTATGTTGAGTTTATATTAATTTGTTTCAAAATTAATTAACGTGGCTTTGTTTAAGCACGTGATTGGTTGTTATCGTTTTATTTTTTAAATTTAAATAAATTATTTACTATTATTATAAATATATTTTTTTTTTTTTTTATCGTCATAGGTATGTTAATATTTAAAATACTTACGTAAGACATAATGAGATATAGGTATTGCGTATACAATCTAAATAGAGTGATGGATATAAGAGTATTTTGTGATTTAGGGACCACTCCAGAGGTCTGAGATGTTTTTATATTTGAAAGCATCGTTTAAAAAAGATTGATTTTCAAAAAGAAAAGATTTTATTGACAATGGGCTTCCATTTTGACTATATTTGTTATTATTTATTTGTGATTTATTTTTAATCTACTGAAAAGTTAGCATTTTTTTTTTTTAACTTAACTTAGTTATACGAGAAAGTCAGCGTATTTACATAATAGTATAATAGTATATAAAATAATTTTCAATTTTATTGAGACTTGGTGTTATTTTTTTATATATATTTTTAAGCAGTGTATGTGCTTATAAATTTGAATATCGAAATTAAACACACAATTATTTACCTTGTGACGTGTAAACTATAATATTAATTAAAATTATTTTATTTTTTTTTAATTTTAATAACAACTTATTAAGGAACCTTGTATTAAATTTTTAATTTTTTTTAACATATTGAAAAAAAAATCAAGTAAACAATACAGTAAATCATGTAGGTGCACATAAAGACTCAAAAAATTGTTGTAAATCGTTTCGCTCAGAATCTTAAATTATTTTAAATCGACTAATTATATCACACTGAATAGATTATATTTTCAAGGCCATCGTATATCTTAAATAAGCATACCCCTCCACGAGGCCTCTAAAAATTATGCCCCAGGGACCTCTGGTGTGCCGGGCGGACACTGATCCTAACTGTTGAGTCTCTGAAATTGGGAGAAAAAATGTATTAGATATTAGGTTAGGCATCCATATAAATTTCGGTCAAGCGATAATGTGTTATATTATATTCTTCATGGCTCACGCGACGCATTAAACATATTAGATGTCCATAATATCGTATCGATCTCGCCCAAAACGCGTGTAAAAATTCTCTGATACACGACGACAATAATTCGACATCGCCGTTTTCGGCGCACGAGATTATAATAGCGATATAATCTATTTTCGTGCTACTTTAAAAAGTCAAGTTCGATAGTCATCGTCAATAACGACGATATTATTTTTGCGGCGGCTGCGGCTGTATTATTATTATTATTATTATGTACCTACTACTACAGACTTGCACTGCGTTTCGACGAGCGCGCGACAGGCGGCGCGGCGGCGGCGGCGGCGGCATTTTTCTCTCGGCGCGCGCGGACCACCTGTCGCCGACGGTTGCTCGCCGCCACGACGCGACACAATATTCGCCCGCGCGACCGTAAGGACAATCGTCGTCGCGCGTCGCCGTCGAGTCTCTCTCCGAGCGCGTGAAAGAGCGTACTTGCCGACATCGCGCGCGCGCGCGTGTGTGTGTGTGTGTGCGCGTGTGTTCGCGTGTGTTCGCGTCGTGTGCCGCCGCCGATAACTGATCGTCCGCGAGTCGTCGAATTCCAGTCACGTACCGAGCGAAATAAATAGATTGATATCACAAGTGCACGCGCGCCGGCCGAGCGCCTCTCTCTTCTTTTCATCGCACGCCGTCGATAAAAAAAATAAAAAAAAAAAATATTATCTAATAATTGTAATATAAACCATAAGCGACTCGTTGGCCGCCGGTGGTTTTCAATTGCATTATTGTAATATTTGCGTTCGTTTCTGGCCGCGTAATCCGCGTTTTTTTTTTTTTTTTTTACCGCGTCGTATTATTATTATTATTATACATCGTCGCCGTCATCGGTTACCTTCGTCGCCGCCGCCGCCGCCACTGCTCGCCACTGCTCGCCACTGCCGGTCGCGCTCCCACTCCGCCGCAGAGGTTGGCGCGAGACGCACTTACGGCCGCCGCCGCTGTGTTGCACACAGGTAAGCCCGTTCACTTTTTCTCCGGTTTGGTGTTTCGTATTTATTTTCGTCCGTTCATTCATACGCCGTCCTCAAAACCCGACCGTCGGCCGTCCTGTCCTCTGCGCCAGGCGCGTACACGCGCGTGCTGCAAAATTCTGCGCTCGCAATCGATTGCGCGCCCGTTTGTCGGTTTCTATATTCGACACTCGTTGGTTTCGTTTTTTTTCGTCTTCGACCGCGGTGCCTTGTTGTTTACCCGCAGATTTCGCGATGGATTGCGTCGTATTGGAATCTGGCGCGATCTCCACGAGCACGTTTATGGATATTGTAATATTTTATAATGAATTATGTACGCTTTTTATATGAGCTATTACTTACCATCAGCGATTTGGCATGGACTCGTTGAAAAATTTGATTACATTGTACTTCTGATAAAAGTGTTAGTGATCTCATTATTCGTGTTTATATGGGTATCTGCTATGTGCATAATATAATTATGTTTGTATTCGAATATTTAGTATTTACGCTAGAAAAGGGTTTTAAAAGTATTTCTGTTCAAAAATTACAAAACGATTTTAAAACATATCTTTTATGTATCGAGGCGAACAGTTTTTTGGTTTGAATAATGTAAAGGCTTTTTTTATTACATAATAAAAATTGTTTCTTTAGCAAATAAGACCTCTGTGGATATACATCGTAAGTTGCAATCGTTACGATTTAAAAAAAAAAAAGGGGTTGCTTTTGCGGTGATAAGTCATAAGTAATCACAATGCGTTTTTAGCTCTTTGATGTTTGTCTTTGATTATTCCTATTTTCTAAGTATTGATGTTGGTATTAAACTAACTTCAGTTTTGTGTTAAATATTATCTAATGACTAATACCTGCATTACAGTATGTAAAAGCTATTTAAAATTAAAAAAAATATAATATAATATTTTTATTTATTATTTATATAATTCTGGCATACTGGCATATGCACTGTTATACCTTACTTAAGTTTTAACTTTTTGTTGTTTGTCAATATATTATAACACAATTTAAACACCATTACATAATTAAAGGTTTCAATACTTAAGATAATTTACAACGATATAGGAAACTTAAAAGGTTCAAATCTCATATGTGGAATTAAAATTTAAAAGTATAATGACTAAATTAAATCCTGTATTAAAAAGTCCATGTAATAATTTTTAAATTATTAAAATGTACATATCGCACTTTAGCACTGCGTCTTAAATTTCAAATTATTACAATGATAGTAGTTGAATATATCTTATTAGAACATTTATGATGTAGTTGAAAGGCGCCATAATTTTTGGAGGAGACTAATTTTGAAGACAACAAAATTATGAACCTATGTATTTGTTTTACATTTTTTGATCAGAGCATGACATTTATGAACTGCATTACTGAATAAATCAAAGTATAAATATTTAAATTATTGTTTTTCAGCACATATACGTAGAATAATATTTATTATTTTTTAATTTTTATTTTATTTATCAACCAATAACAAAAGTTTTATTTAATAAAGTTATACACAAAAAATACATGGTTGGTTTACCCACTGAAGCCTATGACTGTGGTGTGAGTAGAGGTTCAAAACAAAACAAAAAATAAACTACAAACATATTTTTACATATACATACAGTTTACACTATACTAACATTATTTTGTAATCAATATAGATGTCACACAAAAATATAATATTCTTACAATGTAAAATTATTAAATTGTATAATTACTAAGTAATTAGGTTATACATTCTAGTAATCAAATTATTAAAAAAAAATATTTGAGTTATTTTTAATTTTAAACATTAAATTTAAGTTAAATAACACGGAAATTACACAGAACTACTAAAATGATAAACATCATATTTAATTTTTGAATATTATAATTTTATGTACCTATACAGAGTTAAATCCACAGCAAAAAATATACACGAATAAAATAAACTCAATAATTTATAATGACAATTTTTGATGTAGCTTTTAGGTTACCTTTTGCCATTAATATTAATATAGTTATAGTAAATATTGTCTTATTTATGATGTTGAGTGTCATAATATATAAGATAATATGTATTTCTGTATGGCTATGTGAAAATTCTATGATACAATTCAAGTATTCATAAAAGATGAAGAATAATTATTACTATTACGTATCCACTAACCAAGTAATTTAAAAGTACATTGGTTGATATTAGTCTTAGGATTTCGTTAAATATATAATATAGTACCTAGTTTATACTCTGCTATCTACTAAAATTATCTCACAAGGTTATAAGATTTATAATTTATATTTATTTATTTTGATAAAAGGAAAGGAAAATTGTTAAAAAGTTATAAACACAATGCAATATCGATTTAAAAAATATTGATATATAATTATTAAAATTATGTAAATTGTAATTTGTAATTGTTGCTCTTTTTGTTAGTTGATAATCTTGAACATGGTATAGTTATAAATATATTTTCGATCGTTTCATTATTTCAAGGTTCGTATTAAATATTATCAACGAGATATTGTATTAATCAAATTAAGATAATTTTAGAAAAAATAAATTAGTTCAACTGAATTTAAAATAATAAAGTCGACGAACTGTGTTTGTAATTAGGTAGTCTTCAAGAGCGATTAAATATATTTTTGTTGTTTACATTTATATTTTAATCATTTAAACATAGTACCTATTACAGTATTTTAACTTTATTGAACAAAAAAAGTTTACAGAAATGTATTATAAAGCAAATTATGAAGCAAGCTGACTTAACCCAATTTGTTAAAGATAATAATTTTAAACAAAACTAGTGAAGTAAAATAATAGTTGAGATAGTGACGTTGTATTAGTAAATTACACTAGTAAAATAAACTCATGTCTTTTTGCGTCATAGAAGAGTATTATATTATTCTTGTCGTTCCCGCTTGCTAATTCTTCCTTTTTGAAAAGTAACGTAAAACGTGAGAACAAATTTAATTACCTAGGTATTTCGTTATTTTTAATATGCACAATGCATATAATATGTTATATATTTACCTATCAATATATGTCTATATCAGTATATTATTTGAGTAGGTTAGAAAATATTTTAACTCGAAAAATTCAAATATAAACCAAAAATTTATTCTTATTAATTAGCTTATTTAAATTGGTACTGAGTTCAATGTCGTTTTACAATCTATAGTACCTAAAAAAACAGTATTATATTACTATTTTGAACATTTAGTTAAATTGTATATACCTATTGTATATTGAAATTGACTTACTATTCTATATTACTGACATACATTGATAAATACACAATACATATTAGTAAATTAGCTTTTTACCGCGAATTTTGAATAAATAATTTTTTATATTTGATTTCAGTCTAAAATTGAAACAATAAAGAATGTAGTTTACTATTTTATTTACGTATCCATACAGAACTATAGTATTATTTAGAATTGATTAGAATCATGTTATATGTAATATCTACCGATTGTTTCATTAATTTATTAATGGTAACAATCAATAAAGTGGTCTTGTTACGTTAATTTAGAATCAAAAATTTACGTATCAATACTCAATTATAATATTGTATTTTTAACCAAAAATGAAAACTCATATAGACCGCTAGATGACTACATTCGTAATTTATTCTTATTTCTCTATTTTGTTTTTATCAATTTTTATATAATATTTTAATTGATTTTCATTGTTTTGTTTTTCTTTAATTTTTAATCAACTATGCCTAATTGACCGTGGTTGTATTTTAATTTTCCAAAAAAGTGTACACGTATGTGACCGTGGCACAAATCATATTTGCGAGTTAACAACTTTTGGCTGACATTTTCCAATCCATGTTAAAATATAGTAAGTCAATCAACGAAGTAGCTTAATTGACTGACATTATATTGACTTTATAATGTTCACTCTTTTGTCATTGTGATCGGTAAGTAACTACAAATAACTTGAAATAATATAAAATAACTCTTTTTTTTTTATTTGTGTATCAATTTTTAAATGATAAACACTAACTACGCAATACAACTTAGTACTAGGTATATGTAGTACACAACGGCAATGTGGTACCCAAAGTCTAAAAATATACATTACAGTAATCTCGGGAACATGTTATTTTATCTAATTCAGTATCTATTACGAGTTTGTATTGCTAGTATTTTGAAATGTTCTAAAATTCAGTCTCGCACTAAAACTAATTTTCTAAACATAAACAACTATTGGTCCAGTCACGTAGACTGGTACATTGCACATATTTAGTGGCGTCTCAAGGATATGGCCTGAAGTGAAAACCAAAGTTCACTTTTCATTTTACCTTATGAATAATTGGATAATATAAGGAACACATATTTAAACTTTAAATCTATATTTTAATATTGCATTACTTTTTAGAAAACTTATATTTTGTAACTCAAATCAACATAAAAAACATATAAATGGAGACACGCTTTTTGCAAGAATGTTCGTAAAGTGTCATTCTTTTTAACATTTTCAATTTATTTTTTGTCACTCAGACTAATGAGAAAATATTTTTGAATATAAATGTAAAGTGGGTCATGTCAACCCATTTTTTTTCCAGAAAAGGATTGTATCTAGAACTATAATTACAATCTATAAGTACACATATACTACCTACATATTAAGTAAATAGGGTATGTTATTTTGTTGGATAAATTACTAACCTAACTGCCTATGTAATAAATTATTACTAAATATTCTATATAGCTGCACGATTTAAGAAATCATTTAAATCCGAAGTTATAGATATATTTCTAACATAGAGATTATAATAATTAGATCATGTTTTTATATAATTGTCATAATTTAGAATTACCCTACACTACGATATATACGTATATCATATACCTTTTACATTGAAATATTTAGTATAAGAGTGTATATTATTATGTTAAAGTATTTACCTACTCATATATTTTTAACAATTTTTTTTTTTTTTTCATAATATTTATTTGGAAATATACAATCTGTAAGGGTAATTTACAATAAGCATATATGCGGTATTTATGTGTTTTTACGTAAATTTATATAAGTTTAAGGAACTACCCAACAGTAGTACTTATGACTTGAGGGATTTAAAATGTGTGAGTTATTTGAATGTTAATAGTTTTTTACGTTGTTGCTAGGTCTCTACACCAGTTTCTTTTTAATCTTCTTGGCGGGTCACCAGGTATGTTGGTAGAGTCAAGGGCGAGGATCAGAGGGTTTGAGTGGTTTGCTAGTCGGGAGCGAAATAATTTATAGGATGATTTAGCTACCTCTGGAACTGTTTGGATGTTTAAATCGGAGTGAAGTGTGTGATTTGAAATGTAGGAAGGCGCGTTTGTAATCATACGTAATGTTATAGATTGAAAACGTTGTATTTTATTAATGTTTGATTTTTTGGCAGAACCCCATAGTTGAATGCCGTATGACCACATTGGTTTTAGTAGTGTTTTATATAGTAGGAATTTGTTTTTTAGGCTAATTGTGAAGTTTTTTTTACCGAGGAGCATATGGAAACAATTTTAACGCATAGAAAATGTTTTACAAGCATAAGGCTATTAACAATAATTTTGTATACAAATTATTTTATTGTAATACTTTCCAAACAATATTTTAAGCAAATTAATTGGAATTTCGATTATATATTCAACATAATTACACGAATTACGTATTCATGGTATATTTTATGTCATTGTACGTGAGTATATTTTAATGATTATGGATCATAGTATGGAATTTAAAAAAAATTAAAAACACATGTTTCTTTATTTTAATATAGCAATTTTTTTTATCCCGAATTCAAAATTTGTATGTTGTGCCAACAGCAAAATAAACTTGATTTTTTTATTTGCTAACAACTATATTTTTTATAGATTCTGGTAGAGATTATTTTTCTGAAAATTTTAATGGTAAAATTATAAATTTTGGTTCACTAGTTCAATAACTACGATCCTTTAATATATATATATCAAATGTATTTATAGTTGCAATTGAAATAATTTGTATAAATTTCATTTACTAAAGTTGAATAATTGCTTTTTAACTATCTTTTATATGCACTTTAATTGTCACCTAAAATACCAGCCCAGTCATTTATTTTCTGGGGCTATTGAGTAGGTCCTTGTTTCAAGACATGTCGATTATAGTTGGACTTAAGAATTCACTTCTTCAAAAAGGCAAAATTACGATTCGTCATTAAACACAGCGTGTTTTATTAAATCTGCGTCATCATTGTTTACAAAATGGTCTTACAGAACTATAACTGTCTATCTTCATCACCTTCCCAAAACTCATAAATAATATTTATTTTAAATGGTTTATATTGTTGGTTATTTATAAAATTTTGCTTAACAATTTCTTATTTATCTGATATGGTTTTAATTGCCTGCATAAGATTATTGGTAACCTGCCCATTGGAAACCTGTATGTCTCAACTGTAATATTTTTGTTTTGAAATAGTTTTTCAGCGATTCTTGCTGTTTTTTTTTTTTTGTCTTGAACATTACCAGTTTCATGAAACTTGTCAACAAAATGTTTGGCGAATGATTTTTGAACATCATTTTTGTATTAGAAGCCTGGGTACTTGTAAAATTTTAGCTACTAAAAACAAGTGTATTTTTTAAACAGTGAATTCTTAGAACTGTTGTTATTGATTCGACTCTAACTCCCATGTCTTGAGACATGGACATACCCAATGATTCCAAAAATAAATGCTCAAGCTGGTATTTTAAGTGACGTTTAATGTGTATAAAAAGATATGAAATTACATAAAAAGATTGTAAAAAATAATTATTTAGTTCTAGTAAATTAAATTTATACCAATTATTTCAATTAAAACTATTATTAAATTTACTTAAACTTTAGAGGACCCTAGCTAATGAACTAGTGAACCAAAATAGGTTATTTTACCATCAAAATTTTCAAAAAAATTAATTTTTACCAAAATCCATTTACTATAGTTACATATCTATTAAAAATATAGTTGTTGCCATTTAAAAAAATAAAATTTATTTTGGTGTTGGTACATCTGCTCAAATTGTTGAAATTGGAAAAAAAATTGTTAGATTAAAATAAAGAAACATGTCTTTTTTGGTTTTTTCGAAATGCCATATTATTTGGTCTATGATCATTAAAAAATCCTGCATACAATGATATAAAATACATCCTTTACATATATATAATATATATTTAAGCATATATAAAATATAATATACAAGAAAGATAGTATTATATTATAATCTGTATAAAGTTATTTTGTATTATATTAGGGGGTTTTGAATTTTGTTTACAACACTCGCCAACCTCTCTGGATTTTGTCAACTTACTTTGATTTTTTAACTTAAATTAATTTTAGAGTTCAATACTATTAAAATTGTATTTTTTTTAAATATTTCTTTTTTTTCTTTGCCAAGGCAATTATAATTATAAAACACTGAATAGTTTTTTAAATACTTTTTTTATATCCTAGGTAGACATAAACTTATTATCTATTATATATAATAATAGGTATAGGTACTACGGTTGGTATGGGCCATAAAATATTTTTTTTTCAAAATTCTTTATACACGCCTTATATTTTAGTCTCCCTATACCAAAAACTCAATTATAATGGAAAAATCATTTGGTTTGAGCAATTCCGTTATAAGGAGATTTTTATTTTTAAATATTTTATAAAACTTTATCAGACAACACATAATGGTTGAGTATCTAGTATTTTAATAGTTAACAAAAGTCTAATTCATTTTGAGATTGTTTTTAACTGTGATAAAAAAAAAAAAAAATATAGACAAAAAATTATTAAAATATATGTAAAACTATAAGGGCAATGTAAATCAAAGTTATAATTTAATTTTCAACATAGTTATTTAACTATTTTAAATATAATAATTTAACTTAAAAAATGTTTAAAATGTCGGTATCACTTAAAAATCTTTTATGCAACACTGCAACAGACTTAATTATTGTGACAGCTGGACCACGGTTTTCAAATACAAAAATAAATATCCTAACCTCATTAATACATTTATAAGTAGCTTAATAAAAAAGGCTTTCATTTTATATTTTACAAACCTAATATTATATATGTACAATAATATAGCTAATATACTTAAGTTCAGTAATGAATCATATAGTTTTAACACATAAATGATACTGTAGGAATTTATATTCTCTATATACATTTCACGATAGTAATTAGGATATAGTTTTATATTAATATGATATAAACTCATCAAATATTATACTTTTACTTTTGTAGTACCTAGTGTATAAGTTGGTTATTAAATTAAATTTTATTTTATTTACAGGGGTAAAAATACCATGGAATATTAAAAATAATATGACAGTGTTGATATGAATATGATACACATAATATATTAAGGTAAGTAATATTGTTGGCTATTATAGATCAATTTTTTTTCCCATCACCGATTTTGCTTTCTGTTAATTATTATTTATCATTATGAAGAACCTATATCATATCTACGTCATTAAAAATGTCAGCGCCATTGTCACCGCCTTTATAATCGATAAGTACCTACCTATTGATAAAAATGACAAGGTGATTGATATAATTTTGTTGTAATATTATCATTTCACTTAGTAGTGTTATCTTTGTGGTATTTATTAAAATCAATTGGAATTATATTTTGATGTATTCTTTGTTTAAAATTAAATTAAAAAATTGGTCGGAATAAAACATTTGCGCACTAAAGATGCTTTCAAGTTTAAATCATATGAATATTAAGTAAGATTATTGATATTATTATTGAAAAGTTAATGGAGTTTTAAAAACGGAAAACAATTAAAATATAATAATGGTGCTTTAAATAAAATATTATGGTACAATATTATGCTGCATTATTATTTTAAATTTAAATAATGTAAACTAGTTTTATAAAAATCTATCGCTGAAACGTAGATTTTTATCATTACAATGCACTCTATTAATCTATCTAAAAATAAAAGTTGTAATATTTAATTTTTATCATAATCATATTTCAATTTTAATTTTACCTATTTAATTTAACCTATTATTTCCAGAAAAATATCAATAATCAAAAATACCAAAATGCAACGTAATAATATTTTATACTTGTCCACTATTATAGTTTATAGTGATTACAAATACATTTTAAAAACGTAATTATTGCTGAAAAATGGTATTTTTTCTATTTATGCGTCTATTTGCTTCGTTGAACATGTCCCACGGCACTGTTCGTCATACGTTTTGAAAAGTGTAAAATATAATAAATATGCAATAACGAAAAAATGCGCGTTTTATGAACTTGGGGCGTAAGAATGAAATGGAAACGATGAGCTTCGATAGAGAATGGCGCACCGTCCCTATCGTCAGTCCTATGGCCACCGCGCATTTCCGGAGGCTGTAGTGCTAATTTTGTCGAACGCGTTCTCGATAATGTAGTCGTTCCTCTACAACAGCTGCAGTTAGTGTTCGTTTGGTTCTATTTTTTGACCTACGTTTACTATGTATAGGGTGTATCTGCCCTGTCTGCCCATAATTATCTTACTTTTCGAACGGATTTCGTTTCGATCCGTGTCACCCTGCGCCGTATCGGCGATAAAATACCGAGTGACTTGATTTTTCCGTGAAATCGTGGTAGACTGGGCTGTTTGCAGTCGTAGGGTATTGACGAAAACAATCGTTCGACGGCCAGGAGTACGTAATTTGCACTTATTCATCACTCTCCTTTGAAAAAAAAAAAAAAAACATGGGTCCTATTTACGTTACTTAAAAACGTAATTGTTACAACAATGTACATTTATTTTCTTTAACTTACATCACTCAACAAGTATCTTGGTTATTTGATAAAGTTGAGAAAATATTTGTGGACAACTACAATACCGAGCCCATGCTGTTACATTAGGCCAATGGCTCTTTATTTCCGCTCGGAATGTTGTAAGAGTTTCATAAATAATTATGTTATTCCTCTATTTAACAGAGTGCTTAATAAATGCCGGAGATAAAAGAAAACAACCCTCGGACTCCTACTGATCCTCGCACGTCTCCATTATAATTGTTGGATAAAACATCCGTCACTGGGAAAATAATACAATTAGGTATAATCGAAAATTAATTTTGTTTTTCTTCGTTGAACTTTCATTGAACTATGCTAATCGTTTATAACTTGTGCCTGGATTTAAACACTATTTTAATTTTGATCATATTTATTTTATTACTATAATTAATTCTTTATATATTTATATTAGCTTATTAAATGGTATAATTTCATAAAATACCTAGGTTCCTGTTTCGTACTCTATTACAAATCAAAGCGATAATACATGGTATTACACATTTTAGGTTTTGAGCAGAGCGATGAATGTACTGATTTTGCAAAGTGGTGTGTTTTTTTTTTTTATTTTTATTTTTTGTGTCTGTCATCGCGTATTAGTGAAGTAATAGTGCTCCGATTTTTTTCATCAACATCTTTTTTGATAGAAAATTGAATTTAGTTGGTACTTTGGGGGATCAAAAGTAAAACAGTCCCAATAGTTTTTAAACGCGCCGGGAAAAACAAAAAAAAAAAAAAAAATTAAGGAAAAATAAGAATTTTTTCGCAAAGTAAATTTTTAATAAAATTTGTTTTTATTTTTGATGTAACAAAAGAAAAAAATGACCGTTAATACATGAAATTTTCACTAAATGTTTATATAAGCATTTTGTATACACTATGAAATTTTTAAAATATCTTGATTTTTTTTTTTTTTGATATATTTATAAGCATAAAAAAATTTTCGGGTTTTTTTTTATTACTGCCGATAAAAATTTTTTCAGTCGTTTAAAAAACTTGAAAATTTAATACAAAGTTCTTCATAGTTTGTTGTAACTGAAAATTAAAAAAAAAATTGATTGTAAGTCTCTAATAGTTTTTTATAAGCGTCTAAAATTAAAATTTCGAGAACATAAGTAAAAAACGTGAAATTTTGCAGAAATTCAAAAAAAAAATCTTCTAATCAAATCTAAGATTTGAAAATTCAACACAAGGAACTTTATATTATATATAGTGATTACAACAACTAAATAGTTAAAAATAATAAAACTTTTTTAACTTCAATACAATATTATCAAATTCGCTCTAAAACTTGGCGATCATACGTGATACCAGTTCAAATGATCAATATTGTCGACTGTTGTTACTTTATTAGTGTCTAAAAATAATTTTCTTTTAGAATTTACAGAAAACTTTTTACTTATAAAATAAAAATGACTTTTCAAAGCCGTATTCGAAATTTGATGAAGAATGCTAGAGTGAGTAATGGTAAGGCATTCATAATTTGTAATAGTTAGTACCAAGATTTACGCTACAATTATAATAAATTTATGATTAAGATTTCGATGTCATTGATTTTGATGAATATAATGAAGATAGAGTTTGATTTATCCATTTATTAAAAAAGCATTAGTCTATAATAGATGTAAGTAATATTTATTTGTTGAATACTTTTTAATTTTTATTATAATTTTAGTAATATCTTTACTGTTATCAATAAGGCTAAACTTTTTTTTTTTTTTTGGGTTATGTTTTGTTGTAGTTTGATTCTATTGATTTTATTTTGTTGAAAAAAATTAACCACATTTTAAATAGATATACCTAGGTAATATTTAATTGTTAAATTATTTTATTTTTATAATATTTTAGTAATTATTTTCATTTTACTATTATTAATGAGACTAAACTTATTTTGTTGTATTATGATTATATTGTTTTTAATAAAATGTTGAAAAAACATTAACTATATAGGTTAGGTTAGGTATATTTTAAACAGATATATCTAGGTAATATATACTTGTTAAAAATTCTTTTTTTATTTTATAAATAAATTATCATGTCTACTAAAAACTGTATATATACGTATTTCCTATTGACATTATGTTAGAAGACAAACTTACTAAAGTCACTATCGGCCATCCTAAATTTATTATTGATGTAAGTCAACTTTATTTTGTGTATTAGATTTTATTTCATTTATAATATTCACTATTTGGAAGAAATGTGGAAAAGTACATTTGAAAAACTTTGGTTTAATATTATTTAAATTCTAAAGTTACATCAAAATGTACTATTGAATGGAAATAGTATACTATAGCGCAATCAACATTTTAAATTATTAATTTAAGTAGAAAAATAATATATTGAAAGACATTTTAGCATTTAAAATATATTAAATAGAATTTTCTGAATTTTTAACATACCTATTTTACTTTTTTTCTACTGTTAATTAATAGTTTACAACAGAAAATCATTTTTTATGAACAGTATGAAAAATGGCAATAGTACATTTTGGAATGTCACCCCTCAATTATGTTTCATGTATTGTTAAATCAGAATAAGAAGTTTTTATTTTGCATTATTTGATGATTTTAAATTTTAATGTTATTTTTTCCATTTTTTAGGGAATTTTAAGATTTTTTGGTCATTTTTGGAGTTTTTGGATCCAAAATTTGAATTTTAAATTGTATTTTAAGATTTTTACATGGTTTTGATAAAATTTAACAAACTACAAAGTTGGTTTTTGCATTATATTATTAAAAATATATTTAAGCTATGAAATAATTGTTTTTTCAGATTAAAAAAGTCTAAAATGATTAGTTCTGTCTTTAAAACTCTTTTACAGTCCTTTAATATTTATATAATAATTTGTCGATTTTTATTTACATTTTACACCAAAGTTTTTAAAAATAAAAAAAAATTAGTGCATTATTTAGAAATTTAGGGTATAAAATCATATTTTTCAGAGCATTTTCAGGTTTTTTTTTAGGTAATTTAAATCCCAGCTCTACCTACTCATTATGTTTTTACTTGTACGACTCGTACATTTATAATTTATTGGATACGTAGTGTCATATATTTTATGTAATTAGTGATTAATTTTTACAATACAATCCATATTCGAAATAAATTGCTTATCTCTTAAAAGTAGGCATCATTCTTTATTTTTTGAAATGTACGTGGCTATTCTTCTTACGGTATCTTACCTATACATAATATACACCATCGGTGATTGAGTGTTTTTTTTTGTCAATGATACGTGTTTTATATCAAAACATAGACTGTAGTAATTAATTTCTTTATAAATTAAAAATTTAGTTTGATATTTTACACGCTACTATGATGGTTATGTGAGAAATCGCAGGCACAGTCAGAGGTATAACACTTTCACTTAAAAATCAAAAGCAATATTAATTTTGAGATAATGATATTATATGAATAAAATATAAAAAAAATATAAAAACAAAAACTACATTCCGTGCTCTATTCCTAGCTATTAAATGCAATAATCGGGTTTTCTATTCAACTAACAGTTCAATGGGTAATACAAATAATTTAGTCAAACTGATTTAGCTGTGGTGGGGGAGGGTGCAATTTTAAATATGTAAATACGTTTTCTT
Organism: Pentalonia nigronervosa; assembly: GCA_014851325.1. NCBI lineage: Eukaryota > Metazoa > Arthropoda > Insecta > Hemiptera > Aphididae > Pentalonia > Pentalonia nigronervosa. Next base: position 30,243 of record JACXSJ010001382.1, read on the forward strand.
GTTATACTCCATTAGTTAACTAAATTTATAATCAAGAGTTAATTTTTTGGTTGTTATTGCTTTTGCTACTATCATATGCTGATTTTCATGACGAACAATATTAATTTTTTTTTATAATATTCAATCACTTAAAAAGATAATATATCATGTTTTAATAAAAAAAAAAAAAATAGTGTTATATATTATTAAAAAAAATATTTCGTAACATTGCAACAAATATATTAAAACCTCTAAATCTCTTAAGGAATTCGCTGCATTAAATCAAAGAAATTAAGATTTTAAACATTAATATAAAACAGTGAGGCAATTTTCACAAAATAAATCACTTTTAAGTTTTACCTACAAAAGTTAAACATTTTAGTAAAAAAAATAATTAAAATAAAGTTTATTGAATATCTTTTTTATTATCCCCTAAAATTTTTAAATTTTCAATATTGTTAGCAAACTTACATTTAAATGGACTGATATTGTATTAGATTGTATTGTCAATAAGAAATAAAATGTTGAAAATAATTTAAAAACCTTCTATAAACTGTACAATTAATATGAGATGGTACCTACCTACAACAAAAATTCACCGAATAAAAAATTTAGGCAATTGTTTTGATGGGTACTCGTAATATAATATATATATTTATTTTTCAATATTGTAAACATCGCTCAAATTCGATTTTCGAAAATGACGTTATATGTTCTAGTATAGTGTTTCACAAAGGATAGTAGGTGTATTGTTTATTTTCATGGGTTAACTTTTATCAACAATATAAACACAGTTTTGATAAAAAAAAAATATTCTTTTCCATTAGATTATCATGTCTATAATCTTTACTCAATTTCCGGTGTTGACAGGTAATTATTGAATTTTGAACGGTATTGAAAAATATTGAATAAATTATTTTAAATTACACATCATAATATATTTTGTTTGTATAAGTCAGTGAACTAATTAGAATATTTATATAAAAACATTATAATACATTTTTTACATTTTAAAGTAGTATACTGATAGGCATCTCATTTGTATATTTATCTTAAACCAAATTCGCCATTTATCTAATTTATAGCCTCTACAAGAGTACTTATTATTCATATAGTTGTTCAAATAATGGTTGAACTATAGTTGTTGAATAGTTCAAATTTTAAAACTATTTAGTAGGATGTAGCAAAATTACATATGTGTATATATTATTATACAATTCAATTTTGCGAGTGGCAGCTGAAATGATAACTTGGTTAAGTCTGAATCTTTAATAAATGCAAGATGTAACCTAGTATTGCAAAAAATAACTTTGTCTTGTGATATTGAGACTGGTTTGGTAGTGTTATTATATTAATAATATTTTTAAAAAGTGTAATTCATAAAAGTTCTTGTATTATGTTTGGCTATTGTTGTTATTGGTAGTAGACGCCTAAAGCATATGACATAAATATTTGAGATTAGATTGCTTTAATATATTGTATATTGTACGTTGTATAAGTTATATTGTCTTGTTATTCTAAATAATACTGAAACTTTTTTCAGAAAACTGTTTCTATTCACTGTTGTATTTATTGAGCTATAAATAATAATAAGATTTTTTATTTAGAAACATATTTACAAGCATACTATTAGTAGGATATTATTTTAAAGACAATATTACATTTAAAATACGTATCAAAAGTTATCGATAACCACCAATTTTACATTTATATTTGTACGTGTTGTAATGATCTCATTTGTTTAGGTAAACATTTCGTATAATTAGTTATACTCAAGATGATGATAATATATAAAATAAGTATCCATTTGCGTAAGCCATAAAAAAAAATCCATTTCAAGATTGACAAATTGATTATTATTTTATAGAAATGTTAAAGGACTCATTTCTTTTAATAATTTTAACATTGGACTGATGAAAATACACTTAGTGTAAAAGTTCTCAACCTGGATGACATGAACCCGGTGAAAGGTTGATGAAAAATCTAGAAAAATGCATTATGGTTATTGCATATTTTGATGATAAGATAACGCAGTTAGCGTACCCAATAGTAAATTTTTTAGATTCTGAGCAGAGCGATGAATATATTGATTTTACAGTAGTGTGTTTTTTTTATTTTTTATGTTTTATGTCTGTCATCACGTTTTAGTGCAGTAAAAGTGCTCCGATTTTTTCCATCAGCATCTTTTCTGATAGGAAATTGAACCTAGTTGGTACTTTGGGGAATCAAAAGTAAAAAATTCCCAATGCGCCAGGAAAAACAAAAAATAAGAGAAAACGGGAATTTTTTGAAAAGCAAATTTTTGACAAAATTTATTTTTATTTTTAATGTAGCAAAAGAAATAATAACCGTAAATACATAAAATTTTCACTGAATACTTATATAAGCATTTTCTATACACCATAATATTTTCGAAATATCTTGACTTTTTTTGAGCTATTTATAAGCATAATAAATTTTAGGTTTTTTTCTTTATTATTGTCGATAAAAATGTTTTCAGTCGTTTAAAAAACTTGAAAATGTAATAAAATGTTCTTCATAACTTCTTGTAAGTGAAAATTAATAAGAAAGTTGTCTTTAATAGTTTTTTATAAGCATCAAAAATTAAAATTTCGAGAAAATACGTAAAAATCACGAAATTTTGCTGGTTTTTTAGATTAGGAAATTCAAAAAATATTTTTTATTCAAATCTAATATTTGAAAATTCAACACAAGGATCTTTATAAGTTTTTTTACCTTTTTAAAAAAAAAAAATTACCGAAAAGTTAAACTAATTTTTTATGAGCGTTTGAAATTGGACATTGGATATTTACCAGTTTTCTTTGGGAACAATTTTCTTATTTTAATGTAATTCAAAAAAGGATATTGTAGACATTTGAAATTTTCACTAAATGTTTAGATTATAATTTTCTATATATATCAAAAAAATTTAAAAATATTTTGACAATTTTTGAGCTATTGTAATCTTAATAAATTTTTTTTTCTTTATTTATCGATAAAAAAAATGTCGTTGCGTCAAATTTCTTGAAAATTAAATACAAGATTCCTCATAAATTGTTTAAATGGCAGTTTAAAAATAATAAAAATATATGGGCACTATTTTTTTTTACGCATTTAAACTTCAAATTTTGACCGAAATTCATCATCAAACATCTGCAAATTGTTTTGTAGTTAAAAATTTATAAAATGTTTAGTTTTTATAGCTAAGGATTAAAAATTTAAAATAAGATTTTTCGTAAGTAGCTTATTGTGTAACTAGAAAATTAAAGACATTTTTAAAAAAAAATAATTTTTTTTAGACATTCTAAGTTAAAAGAAAAATTGATTCAACCTACTTTGTTATTAATAGTAAAATTAATTATCTTAATAGCAATAATATCATAAAATGCACTTAGTTATGTAGGCTAACAGACCGTTTTCACTCAGAATCGTTTCTCGTATACAACGATTTTATATCATTGAATTTAAATTTAATAAATTCATAACATTGACCCCGCTCGACACCCCTTGTACAGCAGAGCGGTACTCGCTTGCCGATCATTTTCTATTTGAATATATAGGGTTTTTTCAAATTGAAGGAAATTTGATATGAGCTATAATGTGTAATACATTTCTGAGTTATATTGACATTTGAGAGAAAAATAACATTTTATACTGATTTCTACGTATTGATGTATTAAAATAAAAATTTGGCGGACGTAATATATGGGAGTTTGACCGAGTCGAATACCAAAATCCGTATAAGTATTTCACTCGTTATTTAAAACTCGGTTAGGTTACGATTAAGTATTCTCTATAGCCAGGGAATTAATAAAGTAAATATATTATATCGTTTTAGTGACTCGTTTATTGTCAAGGATTTCATAACGTTTAATTTTTTCGAATCCCGTTTTGCATTTTATATATATATATATATATATATGTATATTATATTGTGCATAATATAGAAATAACATGACGCATGTGAAAGTGCGCGATGTGCATAATAATAATATGTGCTTAACACAGTATAGCACTGTAGCGCTCTCCGGCGGACGGCCTAACTTATCATCAGCCACAAGTAAATTATTATCATCGTTAAAAAATTGTTATTCTCCGTGTACCGAACATTCAAAGTTTCGAGGTCGGGTTTCTCACAGTCTTCCGGATATCTTACGTTTTCCCGCGATCCGAAACCATCATAATATTATAGTATTTTATACACGTAGGTTGGTTCGTAACGATATATTATTGACTCTACGTAATCCGCCGCTCCTAATAGGATTTATAATTGATTTTCGTGAAATGTTTCAGAGCAGAACGTACGGCCGCGTCGAGTCCGCATGCATATTGAATTTCGCTATACGCACAATCCGAAAGCACCTATAAGATATATTTGATTGCGGTTAACGGACAATGGTCGGGATTCGACGTACAAACTGTTTAGCAGCAGTTTTATGAACACATTTGAATTTAACTCCACGCCGTTGCGTTTGTATTCGATTAATTGAGTAATACTCTGTAGCCAACACACGCGTTAATAACTGATCCGTGCTCACGAAAAACGCAGAATTTAAAATTCGTCTTTATAATATTCTTGTCGTGTTATATCGATGTCGGTCTTGCGTGATGGTAAGTGATGCCTAGCAAGACGTCGATCAAAACGAGTCCAAAGGGATATTTTTATTTTCCGTCGCACGCAAAAAAAGCACGTAGAATATCCAGTTGAGGCTGGTATTTTATAATGGTAGTAGGTTTATAGAAGTTCTCAAACTGTGGAGCACTTATATGCAGAAGACTACGTCACGGTTGTATCTACAGGAAAAAAATCGTCTTTTTTATTATTATTATTATTATTATGTTTAAACATGTGCGGCATAAATGCAACTAGAGGGGTACTTGGGGAACCTTAGACCTTTTAAAATCAGACAACACCTCCCTCCCCCAAAATTTGACATAAAATCGCACATTTGTTTTTGAGAAAACTGTAATTCCGTCACCAAACAACTAAAATAGGTAAGAGTATGAAATGTTTGATTACAATATAACAGAACACAGGACCGATGTGATGAGTACACCAAAATGGTTATAATATTTTACTGATTTATTATTAGGAATAGTTTTGGTTTAATTATTTGGAGGTAGGTACGTGATTGACTCGTATAGTAGTCAAATTGTACGTAAATAAAAAAAGTTTTAGAGTTTTTGTTAAGTATCCACACTAAGCATTTAAGCAATGTCATCCTATACTACTAGCTCTTGGTGGGTGAAATATTGTCGCATTTTACGGTATCGTTATATAATATGGTTGTTGTCCTGCTTATGCAATAGTATTTGAATTGTGAACCACGAGCAATGAAGTGCCCTGAATTATCGTGGGCTGTACCTTTACTCAACCTACGTAAAATATTCTTTCGTTGCGTTCATCGTTAGACTTTGTTTTGTGTCTTAGTTTAACCTTCAGTAGATCACGTGCAGGCATGGTTTATCTAAATACCTATACTTGGTCACTACTAAAATAATAAATTATTTTATTTATTCTATAGATATCAAAGCACACATGTGTTCAATTGAAATCTAAAAAAAGAAATTAAAGCATTAAGAGAACGTTACACCAAAAGTAAAACGTAAATAATTAGTAGACAGCTGCTTTGTGTTCCGAACACAAAATACAAATGTTTACCGTAAAATAATCTTGCGCGAGAATAAACTTCTCTGAATGTATTTTTGCAGTTAGAGCACAAAATGTATGCATAATTAAAGTACGTAATATTTTAATTTTTTTTTTTTATGTAATTAAATAGTAGTTAAATAATTATAAATAGTTAAGTGTTAGCTAATATTTAACGTCATTACTCATAGTACCTATATGATGTGCGATAAATTCGTCGATGCAGAAATTTAATGTAAAGTTTTTATTTAAGTTTTTCTCACATATTTTGTTTAGATTTCGCGCCAAAGAAACCAAACTAAAATGTGTACCTAAACATTTTTTTTTTTTTTTAATAACGTAGTTTGTCATATTTCTTGGTATATCTGCATATTAACTCGTCCTCAAAAAATAATTAAAAATAAACATTGACGTCGTCGTTAAGTATCATTATATTGACGATGTTAACTTTGTTACCAATTACTATATATGTTTGTGTTTAATTATAATGTTTTATGTTGGTGGATTATTTTATTTTTTTTTTTTTTTATGGTAGATAAGACGATCCAAGCTGAGCCAAACACGCGTCGGGTTCGTTTTCTAGTACGCACTGTTGTTTTTAATTAAAGATTTAATTCTTATTCTTATTCTTATTTTCTCTTAAAGGTTAAGAGATGTTGTAAATATAATTGTCCAGCGACGATCCGTATAGCGAGGAAGTAATGAATAGATATAAGCAAACTTAATATTATATAATGCATACATTGTATACACGTGTATGTGTGCAATGTGGACCATGAAATAAATAATGCATCAGCCATCGGATGCCACGCGACCTTAATTTCAAAAAAAAAAAAAATAATAATAGTATCCTTTTATCAAAACAAATTATTCCACTGAATACGATAAATTATTTGTTAATGCGTTTCGGTTACGTGAAAACGACAAAAAAAAAAAATAATAATGTTTATTCTGGTTATTCAATGCTAGTCGGTCTGTCGAGTGTTTTTAGTATTACCTAACACTTTTTGAAACGAATATTTAGATTATATTGATAATTAAATGTCGGTTCTCTGGAAAAAAATATTTATTTTTTATAATTATGTTAAACGTGTGCGAATGTTTTCTACAATTTTTTCAATCTCGATTAAAATCATTTTACATTTAGACATCGCCGATTTAATAACTATTATACTATATCTTCTCCTTGTGTCGAAGACTGAAGTTTATAAGTATTAAACTAATAAGTAACGATGATAAAAGGGATAATAATATAGTAGGTAATTAAAATTCAATTAATTAAATAATTTTCAAAGAATGAGGGAGTGGTTCCATACGATAGCTCTGATAAAATAATCCCAATAAATCCTATTTAATTAATGGATTCTTGTCTAAAAGTTTTCAAATATTTTTCCAATATAGTTTATCACATTGATGTATTATAGCGAAAACATACACACGATACGTGTGGTCATTCTTATTACTAAGAATTTATCCATTCATGGTTTTGGCATATTTGTTTTATTTTAAATCTTTTCAATACATTTTGCTTTACAAAATCTTGATAACGAGCTTTGTAAAATGGCTAAAAAGTTAAGCAGATTAAAAAAAAAATAGTATCGGTTGATTATGAACTCATTATTTTACGAAGTATGAATACACACGAATTTTTACTTTTAAATCCTTCTTATCTGAAATCTCTTTGAATATTTTTAATAATAATAAAAAAAAAATATATATATATATATACATGACATTTTTATTTCATTTTAAATTGAAAATAGTTTTTATGGTCGTTTCATAGATATTTTGTTAAAAATTACAAACTATGATTTTTAAATTAAGTATAGCTTTTTCAAATTTAAATTGCAGATGTTATTCATTTCATTGGGGACTATTACAGTTAGTTAATATGTTTATACATTAGGACGAAATTAGATATTTAAATGAAAATTTACAATGTTAGTTATTTCGTTGAAAAAAATATATTTCGTGGGTGTTTTAAACTTTTAAAGTATATTATTATATTTTTTATTCTCAGATTCATTGGCATTTTTAAATGCAATGTTTTTGGCAAAAATTAATTCTACCTACTGTATTATTAATAGTAAAATTAATAACTTTTATAGCAACAATATCATAAAATATACGGATAACAGACCGTCTTCTCTCACAATCGTTTTTGTATAGAATGATTTTATATCATTGAATTTAAATTTAACTCATCCATTACAGTGACCCATTCAACACCTACTATACATCAGAGTGGAACCTACTTGCTGACCTTTTTTTAATTTTACTTAATGTACATTTTAATAGTTTTCTTTAAGTGCATCTATTAAAATGAACTTGATTGATGAATGATTTAAAACACAAGATATCAATAAGTTTAGAAAACAATTGTTAAAAATTAATTTTAAGTAGCGCAAATCACAATTTTTGTAGGTACCTAAAAGACTGCGCAGATTACACCATAATGCTCTTTTGTCTAGTTATATGTAGCCCAAATTACAACGTTAAAAAGTAGAGCAAAATAATAACTAAAATTAATTTTTAGAAGTGGCACAAATTACATATTTTGGTTGTTCTTGGCGCAAATTACATACGCCCATTTTATTATATCGAAGAACTAATATATTCTTTTAGTGCCTAAAGACATAAAAATACCACAGTTAGCCTATTTAAAATGATTTTACTTAATTTTCTTTTTATAATCAATAAATGATTATTGTCCGTCAAGGAAGGAGTTATAAGCTTTAAAAGTAGTCATATAATCATATTTAATTTGAATGCCATTATCATTCCATTTTACAAGTGAGACAACAACATAATTATTAATTATCAGTTATAAGGTACATTTTAAATTAAAAATTGAATTGTTAGGTAACAAATTTTTATTTTTTAAGTAATATTGTATTAGAATTTAAAGTATTAAATGCTATTCTGTACTTAAACAACCTTATAAATAGATATCCAGTTTTTCTTGAAATTTATTTTAAAGATAATTTTTACAATTAAATTAACTGTTAAATCTTTTTTTTTCTGAAAATTAAACAATAATTAATTATTGTATAATAACTTCTAGGTAGATTTATGATTTTGTATTATGGCGGTTATTATAATACTAGTTTGTGGTTGGGTACATAATTTATGATAAATTTGGCATTTTATATTTTTATGTTAATTGAAAATTGTTAGTATTAATTTTATTCAAAATTTTTTGTTCATTTTAAATATTTAACATAAAAAGTATCCTTAAATTACAAAATGTCTAAATATAAACCGCCTTTGGTTGTTTTTTTTGAATGTTAAGAACGCTCATAGTTTCCAAAACTTAATATTGTGTTAAAAATGTTTAATCCATAAATTTGTTTTTACTCATATATTATAAATATTATTTACACAAAAAGAATAATTAGGCAAAAGGATAATTAAATTAAGAAATTCTGTTAAATTTTTTGATTTGCATAAATGTAATTCATCTTTCGTAATAAACAGCAACATTCTTTTTTTCTTAAAAAATATATTTAAGATTATTGATTATGAAGGTTTAATATGTTTGTATCAATAATGAGAATTTAAAAAATTATTTTCCTTTTGAGTGCATATAAATGAAACAAAGTAGGTTAAAACCTAAAGGAAATATAAAATTATACATTTTATTATTTTAAATGGTGTTTTGTTATTATCAAATACATGTATTTTTGTAAAAAGAGAAAAACTATGTTAAACTCAGACAGAATTGCAACAGTTGTCGAAAAAGGGTATGTACCTACGTAATATATATTTTATAACATTTAATTATTGAGATGAAACATTGGTATTTTATAGCTATTATTATTAGAAATAATTTATAAAAATGTCAGCTTCTTGTCACTGGCTGAATAATGTGATATGATAACGTTATTGATATGTTATGTACACACACACAACATACATATTATAAAATGAAAACTTTCTTTTATCGCAGTTTGCACAAATTCTGTTTGAAATAATGGTAAGAATCTTATAGTTATTTACTTGTTATCGTGTAAACATTTCAAAAGTTTCTGGTGTTTGTTTCGTCACCGTTTGTTGTGGTAGGTATATATATATATATACGTACTTTCACGTGGTCGAAAGCCAATCTATCGAAATATAGAGCGTGGGTGGTGGAGATTTTATTATGAGGTGTGCGCAAGTTATTTTTTTTCGGTTATTAATGTGAAACCACCCGTATGTCATTGTCAAAATATATTATAATATTTAGTTTGTTCATAGGACCGTCTCCGGTGCAATAACATAATTAAGTACATTGTATTATTACAATTTATATATTAAAACATTTTTAATATCCGAGAATGTGAGCATTATTGACATCTCACGTTTTCACTAATTGCCTCGTTTATCCTTTCATCGAAAATTACCAGATGGATGAATTTTTAATGCAAATTACATACTATCATACTTTGAATATTAATGATGAAATTTCCATAAAAAAATATTTACCCCCATTACTATAAATATTGTAACAGTTAGTTATAATGTCTTTCGATGGAGTGTACCACGCCTGTGTGTATAGAAGATATATTATGCAATAGCTATGATTGGCAGTGGCAAAATTATTACGATGACATATAGGCATATAGTAGTTTTAATAATAGCCATGTGAAATTGGACAAGATTGGTTGTTAAGTAAATAAGGATAAACTGTGAGTGCTAAACCGGCTGCCAGACAGATCAGAAAACTGTCTACAACAATATAGGAGTATTTTATTTAAAATAAATAAATAGAGGCAATTCAGTTATGACAACAGCGCATCACTGAAGCCGAGTTTCCAAAGTCTCGTTGATAAAAAGTTAACAACTTAATAATGCACGCAAGGATGAATGTTAGGAGTTAGTGCCTTCACTAACGTCTCCTTAGACGTTACAATATTCTAGGTCTTTATGAAATTGATACACCTCCTCCCTCTACGAACCCTGGAAGTACCATTTGGTATTTCTAGAATTGGTTGACCGGTGTACAAATATTTCCCTTTGCTCTCTGTACTCTTTGCAATAGTATAAGGTTATATATATATATGAATGAAATACTAGGAATTGATAGCCCAGGAATCATAATTTCCACGGAAAATTGCGATGTCGGGGATGATATAACTCTTCAGTATGATTTTTCCCTCACATTATTATACGAAATTTCCATGCATAATACAATGCATTTCCAACAAGCACCGAGTGACGGATATTCGTCCAGAAACTTGAACGCGAAAACATATCATAGGATTAGTCTAATGAATATATTATGCCACCGTATGAATTGGCGTTAGCTTTGAATAATTAACAAAAAAAAAAAATATTGTTTAAATTCATTATTTCAACGACGACCACGGATGTAAACGTACCGGCATATTATATATAACGTGTAAAAGTGCGTCGTTAACGACTTTTTATAATGTCATATGTCTTCTCTCGGAATTATCAGTATAGAAAATATCCTAATGTGTGTATTTTATCAACAATATAAAATATACTAGGTACTATATATAAGTATACTTATATAATATACGTTAAACAAAGTCTCCTGAACATTTTTTTTTTATTACTTATTTCTATTGTTGAATCTAAATTAAAATATCTAATAATTTTGATGTAGTATCTAGTACTATCTACGAAACAAATTAATTAAATGTATTAACTTAATTTTATTTTGTACAGTATGAATGCTAGTATACCCACGAGGTATTATCATCACACAACGAAATAATTATTTTCGTCAGTATACGAGTATATTATGCCCTTTTTATAAGCTGAAAATGGGTTGATAAAAAATATTTAAATTCATATTTAAGATAATTTATTTTTATCGAGCATATTATTATATCTTATTACTCGCATTTTTATTCATCGTATGTGAGAACATGATATATAATATTTAACTAATATAATAATATTCAATATTTTTATATTAATCACTTACGTTTGTATAGTAAAGTATACAAGTATGAAGTATTCCATTCTTCCATAATGATTTTATTAGGGTATAGAAATTTGTTTTAAGTAAACAATATTTTATTTACTAATAAGTAGTAACTGATCTAGAATAAAATATTGGGGGAGGGAGAGATTTTTCAAATTATGAAATTAAAAAAATTTCCAGTAAAAATAGTAATAATATAAATTAAAAATAAAAAATTCTGCACAAGGTTTGTTTGGTGTATTCTTTTTTCAATGCATTCCGTCTTACTTGATTGCGTCTAATAAGGAAGACTATTAGTATTGTTTTCCAAGCAAATAGGTTAAATTTGATTTCACTCATATTTTTTTTTACCTACCTATTAATTATATTACATAAAATATTTTATTTTGGTGATATCTGCTGGGTTTAGTTAGATTATACACTTTTTTTCATCTGTTATTTAACGATTTTCTAGTACTTTGGGTAAATTTTGTTTGGTAATTAATCTTTTTAAATAAAAAAAAAAAATCGCATGTCCAATTTATATTATAAGATGACAGGTCTTTTAACGATTAAATCACATCGATGGTAGAATATAGGTTAGACGCTACGTAGGTAAGTACATATAACTTTGTAAAAAGTTGTGACGACAAAATAATATACGTCGACACGTAAATTTGATAATAACAGCAAACAATATTTGGGTCAAGTTTTTTATAGATTTTTTTTCTCTTATCAGTATTGAATTTTAATAAAAACGTTGGCACACTCATTATTTTTATTAGTATAATTATTTTCTATAAACTATTCAACTATTCAAAAATGAATGTTCTACAAAATCAAATAAATCTGCTGCAAATCATATTAGATTAAAATTATTTTATTTTTATGTTAAAAAAATCAAAAGTACAATTAAATCAAATTAATTACCTATACATTTTTATTTAAATTATTTTTAATTATTATTTATCATAATTTTGTTTAAATGTTGATTACCAACTATGTATTTAATATTTACCATCAATATATATATATATATATACAGATAGGGATCTTATTCATTATATCGGGATTAAAAATTATTTACTCAATAACCCGAGTCAATGAATATTGAGCTAATTCGTTTCGATGAATAAAACTTCAAGTCTTAAATATTTATCCCTGAAATTTAAATAGTTTAAATACAAAATTGTTTTATGACCTAGAATTATAATTTATTTCCTATCTTTGTTTTAGCGTTTAAAAAAAAAAAAAAAATGTATTAATTTAAAAAATAAACTATTAAATTTTAATTGTACACAGAATTGAATTAATTTTATTTTTATTTCATAAATTACATCTAACTAAAAAGTTACAATGACTTCATTTCTAAATGCTAAAATCCAGTGAAACATTAAAACCATTTCCATTAGTAAAAATAAAAGATTGAAAATAACAACTTTCAATTATACCGATTTTAGCACTTACAAATTCTAATATTTTTGTTGTCGTCTGTATCAAATTATACTATGTTTACTATTGATATCCTAAGAGGTACTTAGCCGTAAAAACCTAGTCGTAATAAAAGAAGGTCTATTATTGTCCCAATTTTATTACTCTACTAAAGTTAATATCACGGGACATAATATATTATTGTTATCTCTTATTGAGCTAAAAAACAAAGAAAGGATCAATACTTTTATAGTATCCTTAAGAGCTTTAAAATGTTATATATTACTATTTAGTATTTACTTGTTTGCTTTTAAACGTATTTTTGATGTTTTTAAATTATTCTAAAATGTAAAAATCATTTTTAACAATATTATCGTTATTTTGAATATTTTATCATAATTATAAAACTAATATCTGAAGTATTTCATATAATATGTTGCATGTTTACCGCAATAGATATTAACCTTAAATATTATAATTGCTATAAAATTTAAAAATAATAATTTGTATTGTAAATCCGTCTGCATATAAATTATTTTATTTTAATATTTATAACTTTAAACTTTCTTATTATCATTTATTTATATATAGAATATATGTATAGGTACTACGTCTGAAGAAAAAATTACAATTCATGAGATAATGTATGACTTTAAATGACATTTTTTTAAAAATATTTTTGGATATTATACTGGAACTATTACGAAATATACATTTTTTTCTTCTAAAATATCTGAATTTAATGAAAAATTAATTTTTTTTTTGTGTGTTAATTTATTAACCGAAAAAATATCATTATCGGTTCTTCTAACTTTATTATGAAAACGACTTGTATAAAAAAATACACACCTATGTATTTTAAATTATCGTTGGTGATCGGTAATTTATTGTTTATAAGCACAGAATGATATTGAATAATGGATTGTGGTTATTTTATTTAAAATGTTATGTACAAGAAAAAGAATATTACTGTCACTCTCATCTTTATATTTATAAACATTATAAACATACATTTTTTAGATTTCATAGTAATATTTAGTATGAAGTATGCACATTATGAATATATGAGTTACTATAATTGGATAACTACGCGCTTACCATTTAAAATATTAAACCATAGTTATTTTTTTTTTTTTTATTTAAAAGAATATTTACAATATATGCTACAAGGCATAATAAGCAAATTTGAACATATAATAAATAATTGTACAACATGAAATACGCGAGAAGGGAAGAAGCTATCCAGTGATGGAACCCAACGTTAATATATATATATTTTAATTAAATTAAATTATAATGGTTTGTTAGCCGTCAATCGTTTAGTAAATCACGACATCATTTCCTCTGAAGACGGATAATCATAGTTAAATAATTAAATATTGTGCAAAAAATTCGTCACCCAAAAAATGACAAAATAAATGAAATTGTTATTCTGTATTAATTTTCCATATAACGTTGTTGTTTCCTATTGGTTTTATTTACATACATTATCCATGAATGTTATATGTTCCTGAAAAATAAAATAATAAATAAAAAAAAAAAATGCTAAAAAAAACATACAAACAAACAAAATCAATCACTTGTGGTATTTTTTAGATTCTATTTGTAATTTGTAATTGCAATTGCATTAATAATTGTTATTTTGAGTTAAACATAATATTATTATATGAAGATTATTTTTTATATTAATTGCGTTTTGAATTCCTACATCCATATTTAGTTTCAGCATTTATACTACACATAACATTAATTTAAACCTTTTTGATTTAATGATAATAAGTTATGTTCTTAATGCACTGTAGGATTCTTGTTATTTTAAATGTTCAAGGAAGAACATCTTGTATTGAAATGGTATAATATGCTAAGTACGAAGTACCTAACACTTGACTGGAAATACTCAACATCTTTCGTCTAACTGTGATATTTATTTTTAATTAATGTTATACAAATATAGCAGTGCGATACATAAATAACTAAATTAATTTTAATGTGTAACATAATATTCACTATGTAATGATTTCTCTTGTGGCAGGTTTGTACACGTAGTATTTGTATTCGTTTGAATCCCAACAAAATATAAGAATCACATCATGTAAATTTGAATTAAAATCTATGTAATAACAAGATATTTGTTCTAGGATATAAGGCCAAGAAACCAATCTGACTATAAAATCTAATACCCTGGTTCGTAAATATGTCTACACGTCATATTGTTAAAATTGGTATTTTTTATTTTTTTTTTTTCTATTAAGACAATTTCATAACAGTTAATTGTTTTTAAATGTGTTCTAAGTAAAAACTAAAAATATTTTTTAACCAAGACGTAACGCTTGGCCCATTATACTGCAGTTTTTTCAATGATTTAACGTAAGATAATATTTACTCTGTTTTTTTTTTTTATTTCAAAATCAAATTTTTTGGTACATTTTATTTGTTTTTTAATGTGTTTTTTCGTAATTTTTTTTACTGATTTTAACCTGTTTGTCATATTTGAAATTAAATTCTGAAGTTGAATTTCAATAACTCACGATGCATACTTTGTCACCTACGTTATTTTTAAAACTCAATTATTGATTGTAAAAATGAGTGCAGTACGTTAAATTAATAAATCACGTGTATGAATTTGGAAAGAAATAATATTAAAAACATTTTCGTAATAACAGTATTATTACTTTAAATTTTTACTGAATATATTTCATATATTAATAAAATCAAGCTATATTCGATTCTATGTAGAATTCAGAATATTTAGTTATTGTTCAACGTTTTTACAAAATTAGCTTTCTTTTCTTAGCAAAACACTTTTTGAGGCAGTAAAAACGTTTTGAAAATTGAGAGTTAAAATATTTAAATTATATAGTAAATCAGTTATTAATGTTTTTAATTATTAATATTAATTATGTTTTTTTATATATTTTCAGATACAATCTATTAAGATATAAAAAACATTTTAGACCAAAATCGTAAGTATTAATTTTATTTACAAATCACAATCTATGAAGAAAACATATTATCTATTGATTTGTTCACCAGTTAAAAAAAAATCCTTCTTGAACAACAATCACTCTTCCAAAAACTAATCAGAGAAATTTCCAACCTTTTAAACATATACATGATTTTTTACAAAAAATACAATATAATACGATCTATAATTTTTCGGCCACTTTATACTTTATGTTAAATAAAATAAACACAAACAGATAACATGAAATTTCAAAAATTAGCACGTTTTAAAGAGTTGAAATTATAATGAATTATAACACATTGTGAATGGTAAAAAAATATTTATTAAAATTAAACTAATGCAAAAGTAATTTATTACATTAGGTACCTACATTAAACCAATAGTTTTCTACTATATTGATTATTCAAATGAAACACAATTTTCGGCCACAACTGTTATTATGGTTTTATATATTTAAAATGTCAATGTCATAACCAAAATTTACCTACAATATATAATTTTAGTATTAATTTTACTGGAACTAGCTCGAACGCCCTATTATTACCATTATTTTAAATTTCGCTAAAAACATAAATTCGTATTAAAAAAATTGTTGATTACATTTTTGTGAAGAAAGTTAAGATTTATTATGGTTTGTTAAAAAATAAATACATTTTGGCGTGTAAAGTTGCCTTTATTGAATGTGTGCACGCTTATAGTACACATTCAGATTCACAAAAAGTATAATCATATAAAACGGTTGTTACGTTTTTCACTTGTTTGGTCGTAGTATTATTCAAAATACACGATAATTATCACTTCAAGCCCTTAGTTGTTGCAAATTCAGTTCCAGTAAAACATTTTGTAATTTATATTTTATACATTCATTTTGTTTGTGTTTTCTATAACTCTGTGGTAAATTTATACTTTTCAACAATTCTTTGCTTTTCTGGTTTGTAGTTTTACTCCTATTCGACTGCGTTTGTTCCGAACGAATCAAAACTTCGTTTTAAAATTCATAACTACGCTTCTATAGAAACGACGACCTTAGATTTGCATTTTTCTGCTTTTTTTTTACTCGTTTTTACAAAAACGCGTTCTTTGAACCTTCGTTTCGGATCCCATGCACGTGAGAAAGTTCGGTACGTCAATCTGCGAATTGTTGGGTTTATAATCGAGTATAACCACACTGTAAATACGTATAAATCAGAGTTTTTAAAATACTTGGAAATAGATATAAACATTTTTAAATTTTTCAATCTACTTGTATAAAATAACTTCCTGGACATAGGTCCTCGCAAATGACCACAAACAAGTGTTTGGGATATAACTTATATACACACTATACACTCACAATAAGAAACATTATTATACATTATTTACGATATTATTCGATGATAAATTATGTGTAACGATTTACGCGACATTGGACTGTTGCTCGTGTGACAGTCAAGTCCTTAGTTTACGCAATGAAATGTCGTTGATCTCTGTGTAAACTGTAACTCAATGTCAAAATTTGGGCTACCGATGGAATTTGTGTTTACTGCGGTTTGCATTCAAACTAAGTCTAATATTGGATCCGGTCTCAATTTTGACGTTTTTTACGTTATGAGAACCGCTCGATCATCATAAATTTACTCATGCCGCAACGCTACTGTCACAATTGTCGTTATCACTGAAAGCACACCAGTAAAATATTATGCACTGCATTGTATTATGTGTACCGAATAGATCAAAATACCTCCACAGTACCTACGTAAGCGTCTAGGCAAATTAAATTACAAAACCCACAACACCTCTGAATTTCTATGCATTTATCGTAATATGATTTTACTCGCTCCATTTCTATAGTTTAATTACCTAATATGCATTTATTAAAATTTAGATTCATTAAATTTTTGGAAGTATTAAAAAAGACTTATGTTTTCAAATACTTGGATTTTTTATGTATGTGATGTTGGTTTGTCCACTTTGTAGTATCGATACAAAATCTTCATCTATATTTTGCGATTAGTTTGCCAAAATTTGCGGATATTTTTTTAAATTAAAAATCATAATTAACATTAATCAAAATAATTATTAAACAAATGACACAAGTTTATGTGCAATTGTTCATTTCGGTGACATAATTACAATAACAGAAATCACAGATGGGTAGGGACCTGGCTACCCGTGCTACCAGGCAGGTTGAATTTTCAGGACTAGAGAAGTTGAAAAGTCTAGTGACTTTCTGCCAACTGATTTAGTGTTTGAATTTTGGGATTTTTGTGGAGATTATTATCTGATATATATCATGGAGTGGAGACACATTTACAAAGACAAATGGACTTAAATATCTAGAGATTCCATATGCTCAGGCAGGTCATATTATGGTTGTATAAATTGTGAGTTTACAGGTGGTTGATAATTTATTAAGATCGGATAAGAAGACAAAAACAGATAGAGTCTGGATTTAGCTAACTTTTTTAAACCTCAAAAAATTGCTTATTGTGTCAACTTGGTGCCCTTAAATTTGTGGTACTTTCGGTTAGGTTAGCGTCCAAAGGCACTTTCATTATTTAATCTCCCTTAATACAGCCTCGATTATACATCTATAATATACATAAAAATGAAGGTACTGTGGCTAATGTTAGAATTAAATAAGTATTTTTATCTAGATCAAGTTAAAGATGATATTATGTTGAAAAATTATCTACATAGATAAGGATAAAATATAGTTAAATTTAAATTTAGATAAAGGATAAATACTTTTTTATCTACATAAAAAAAAGATAATTTTTTTAATTATATAAATTAATAATATATAATATTTAAATTTAACTTTTTGAAAGTACATCTTAATTACTATTTGAATATAATAATAACACAGATAATAAGCTTAAATTAATGTTTGTAGTAGACATCATTATTTGTAAAATGTATAAATGAATAGGTAATACATTTTTATGATGTAATAAAAATAAATAAAAGAGCACTTTCTTTGATGTTAAATATTATTATTATTATTTGTAAATATTATGAATTTATAACATTAAAACATTATTATTTATACAGACGAATTTATGTAAATAGGTGAATTTTTTATCTTGTAAAATTAACTAAATAACGTGTAACTGTTTAATAAAATAAGATAAAAGATGACTAAATATATATCTAGATAATTCTAAACACTGACTGGGACTTATAGCCTTGGAATATATTGAACCAATTGATACCAAATTTTGCACACACATTTCTTTAGACCTATAGTGTGCCACGGGTGGCTCACACACGAATTTCGTTTTGGCTCACGAAAATCGAATATTTTTTGTTTATATATAAGGTGCCAATTACAATAGAAGATAAAAGATACCTTTATAAAATCTATCTATATGTAAATGTATATATTATGTATATACAAGTTAATATATGCTAATATGTTTATAAGCTTATATGTCCAAACAATTATTCGAATCGACAAAAAATTCATTTTGTTCTTAGATAATATATAAGGAAGAGTAGTTCGAGCCATGTTCGAAAATATACCAAGTCCTTTCTATATACTAAGCTTATACAAAGTTGCTTATTTAATTGGCTACAGTTGGATTGCCTATCTGTCAAATTAGTCCACAAAGCACGGTACGCAGACATCGATATTCCCGTGAATTGAGGTACACTAAAACCGAAATACACCTAGTTATGTTATAGTTCTTTATTTTATATTTTTTAATTTTTTTACTGGCGAAATTAGGTTCTGCAACTAGCATTATGGTATAGTTTAGTTTAATAAAATCGATTGATCGATTACGCATAGATCATACATATTATTTAGTAGTATACGAATAATATACAATTATAGTTATTATTATTAATATACCCATTCACACGTTGCATTCTTCAATAGGTACCAACCAGCTTTATTGTGATATATTCATATAGGAGTAAGAGTATCATATCATTATTATATTTCCATATAAATCTTAAACATATCGAGTAGACCAATTTGCTCGGTAAAGTAGCTAGATTATATTTTGTTCGGTCTGTTCATTGTACATTATGTGATCGGGATTATTATAACAGGTTTTATTTTCGAATTCTATACCCGCGTATAAGTAACAGGATAACGTTTTCCCCGTCCCGGTGTCGTCATTATGTGCGGGTACAAAAAAAAAAAATCCTTTTCAGGATCATGCGCGCGCGGTGTGACGGCGGTCGGGATTGGAATTCTTTCGAAAATCCCGTAAAACGTATTTTCGGAATGACCGAGTCTTGTCACGATTCGTCAGTCGCGTGGCATTCGATTGACGAATAAATACTTATTAGTTATCGTGGCAACTCGGATGCGCTCACTGTTTTCGTCCGGGCAGGGCACGAGACGCGGTATCAAACTCGCCCAAAGTCCGTTCACATCGACGTCTGTATTCCGTGCTGTGCTTTTGTTTTTTTTTTTTTTTTTATACGCAGGTACTTTATACTTATTCTACGGGACACGCTGTGCATCGAGATTAGCGCGTGGTAAGATAACAAGACTTGTGCCGTTGTAATTGAACTCGAATCATTCGCCGATTTTTTACCAACGAATACAAAATCCGTGAACCTCGATGTTAATATTTATTACTTCTCCGTGTGTCATATTGTACGATTGGTGTCACGCCGCATTTTTTGGCATTCCCGAAATTTTGGAGTCTCGTTAATCCTGAATATTATATGATCACTTCGACTCGAGAATATAAATTGTTCACAAGAGCGCTTTCAAACTTCAAACCATAACTGTGCGATACGTTTTTATTTTTGAAAATCACACGTTTTAATACGAGTACGATTTTTAGATTATCTATGTTGCCATTGATTTATGTAAAAACTTTATACTAAATATTAAAATATTCCAAAACATGATGTCTGCAACTACTAAAATGTGATATCCGTAGGACATTTTTGTTTAAACTTTGAATAATATTTATAACAGTACCTATATAAGTTCTGTGGTTTAAGACTTTAACCGACGTCATATTTGAAAATAATACATTTTTATAATATTTTATTTTGTGATAAATATTTAAAAATTAAAATGTTGATAAGATATAAGTAATATATTTTAACTAATTATGCACTAATATTAATTCTCCGAAATTAGTTTTTTGTAAAGCTCGTGACAGTTTATTATTTCATTTCTATAGTTTGGGTAGATTTATTTGTGGATAAAGTGTTTTACGATAATATTATTTAGGATACATTTGATCCCTGTAACTTATTTATTATTATTTGCTATTATTATTTTCTATTGGCTTATTTATAAGACTTAATGTATAAATAATTGAAAATATAAACGAAAAAATAGACTTAGGAATTATACTTAACTCTATTCTGTTGGCATACACAAATTTCCAGTTTTGTCAATGATTGATGAACCTATGAAAAAATATAAATACGTCATATTATTTGTAGTATAATACAAAATAAATCGGTCATTTATTCAACCCTTTTATTATATTTTGTACTGTGGGTATACGTATGTGTATATAAAATGGACGATATACTGTCATACGTATATTATAATTTATGTATGTGTATGTAACCGCTGTGATATCACGAACCTGTAACATCTGTCACGATGTTTGAAACATTTGCAATATACATAGATATTTACAAAGCGGGTCTGTATAATATTTTGTATAAGTAGAGACAAGAACCACTGCAGATAGCATCTGCGGTCAATATCTCACCGACGCCTCGAAGGTGTATATAGGTAAATCTATAGATCAACGCCGTTGTGGCCACTGCTACGAATGTTCTATTGAAATATATACGATATAATAAGTATAATATTCCGTTATTATCAATATCGTTGAGTTTTTATAAAATTTTTTCATGCAATATTATAATAACAAACACAACAATCGCTTTGAAACACGAATGCGTGGAGTGAATTTGCATTCGGTATTCTACGCGATGTACCTCCTACTCGCGTATAATACGATCATCACGTGTCCAAGTTCATTTATGTTGATGCTTATTTTCAGTATCCTTATAATCTTACGTCTGTCATAATAATATATTAAAAAATACTAAAACGAGCTTTACAGCAGTTCTGACAGCCCGTTTAATATTTCACACTAGCTCGGTTGAAACATGCTTTAGTTGACCTTGTATTTTTACATGATGCTTATTAAAAACAACTATATAATACTTTGTGATAATATAGTATGTATATACACCGTTTAGAAAAGACATTTTTAATCATAAAATTGCTAAAAAAATTTTTTGATTAATTACATTTTTTTCTTATATAATATCAGAACATAATATGTACCTAAATAAATTCGTTAAAATTTATTTATTTTTATTATTATTGTAAAGTTTTCAAGACTTAGTCGTCTAAACTTAGTAATAATTTGGGAATTGTAAATTTAGAAAAGATATATATATATATATATATTTGAAAATGAACATTTTTTAGGAAACTTAAATAACTGATTTTACTATATTAACTTTAATTATATTTTAGCAATTTATTTTCTAAACATACAGACTATTATGTAACACGGAGAGAAATTTGTTTGAAAAAACGTTTGATAAGAATTCTTGAGATGATTCTTTTTCGAAATTCATCCAAGGACATTGGTGATTTTAGTATTGAAAAGATATGAGCCCTCCTCGCTCATAAAATATCAGTCTATGTTTGCACATGGAAAAAAGTGGCAAAGTTAATTTTGATTAAAACTCGAGATAGGCCATTTTCAAAATTTACAATTTAACAATATACTAATATTTGGTTATATTTATTATTTTGGTATATTGTATACACAATTTTTTTTTATACCCTTTTTATATAATATGGTTGGGCCAACGATACATTAAACATCTAAATATCTGACAATGAATCAGAAAGCATCGCGAGCGCATTTCTTGGGAAATAAAAAATATATATTTATTTATAAATAGATAAATAAAATTATGAGTAGACAGATCAACGATTTACGTTTGTGGAGGATAATGTACGAAATTAGCCGTTTTAATAACATAATAACATACAGTTGCTATAGTTTACGGCAAAATGAACTTTGAATTAGGCTTTGGAAAATATCTTACTATAATATATTTACTTTCGAGGCCATTCATCTACAAAAACGAATGGACCGCTACCTCGCTCTGGACTTTGGATGCAACAGAACAGAATAATCTCTTAATAGTCTTATATCATAAATTATAGTAGGTATACAGAAATTCATTCGGAAAAACAAAAAATGACCTATGTATTATTATAAATTGTCACGTTTAGGATTTGTTATTAAGTTTATAAATGTATGTCGGGAAACAGAGTCAAAACTACGGGAGACGGAGAAATATTTAGAGTGTGTCCGGCGGCAGTACTAGATTGTCTAGATTGGCAGTACTACAAATGTCATGAGCACAGGCTCGTTTATTTTATTTTTTTAGCAGTATTACCCTATTAAAATTAAGCGTGTACCTGCTGATATAAAAAACTGCACTTTTTGCGTTCACTGCAAATACGAGCAAATCATTGAAATGATTTGGTTCAGCGAATTCGTAACGCGTCTTAACAATATAACAAAATAAATCCCAGTCGAGAATCGTTTTTCGTGAAATTGTGTTCCGTTTTAATTGTAAGTTTAACTGTCACACTGCAACTCATTCGTTCGTTCGTCGATTCCATACAGCTATAGCCTTTAGGCCGGTCAGAACAAACATCAGTAATAACGTACAAATGTGCGATATACTGACTAATGGAACCACAGTGATCCATATTATATAGCTTTTGTTTATGTCGTTAGAAATGTCTTAATTTGTTGGTTTCTTCAAAACACACTGCCTCTGAAATATTATTATTTTTAGACAAATAATATTAAAATATATAATTATTATACTGACGGTTGAGTATAATATATATATATATATATATATATATATATATATATATAATTTAACTTTGCCAATTTATCACAATCGATTATTATTATTGATTTTTATGCAGAAGTGCAGAACGCAAAATAATGGCTTTTATACACTTTAAATTTATTTTGATTTTTTAAAGATATTTAATTATAATATTTCATCATCGTTGTGTAAATATTTCGTTTACGTTCTAAGGAATATAAAACGAATTAAAGTAAAACTTTTACTTTTAAATCATAATGTAAACAATAAACTTTATCAAGTGAAATCAATAAATTCCATACAATTTCTTTGAAATTATTTTTGTTCATATTTTATACCATCAAACATTCTGTAATTAACTGGTTAGGAACTTGCCGTAATACTTTATATTAATTATATTAGTTTTCACGAGGATACCAATAAGCGTATAGGCCATACTATAAATATGGCGTAAGAGCCCAAGAGCTATAATTCGAGTTATAAAGTTTCTGACCATTGTTTTACATTTTTAAACAAATTAAAAGTTTTACAATTTTATCAGACTATACCTACGCTTGAAATTGAAGCAAAATGTTTCTATCCCGTTGAAAACAAAAATAGCTTTTCATCGTTCGGAATTTAAAATATTTCGAATGACTGGATATTTTAATGGGTTCCGTAGTAAAGATTTTCAATTTAATAGTGCAATTGTTTATGTTGAATAAAGTTTCTAAATTTTCTAAGCCAGTCAAAAACTATCATTGTGTAGAAAAAATATTTATACTTCTTGTATGTCCTTTGTTAATGCAAATCCGTGAAATTGCATTTCATTATTATTCACGGCGAATGTACACTCGGGATTTTAACTTTAGGATACCCATCAAAAGTTTAATCAATATAACCCTACAACAACTTAAATTAAACACGCGAACATCACGATATTATATAATGATTTTGTACAATGTTTTTTTTTGTTTTTGTGATATACTGAACAATATATACCAGTGCAATATTATAAAATATAGAATATTTTTTTATAATCGGTTGTAAAATAATTCAATTCCTGAAAAAAACATAATAAGTTTGTGTGCAACGAACTCGTAAACGTTTTATAATCACGTAAAAGTGTGCAATAAAACGTTTAAAAAAACACTTATGAATTTAAACAAAAACCTATACCTATCATATTTCATGGCGTAAAAATGTAAATAATATATTTTTTTTCTGAGAATCAAACATATCGTATTTAGTTCGTGCTTATTATTGTTACCTACCTGTTCCATGCAAATAATTATTGTATAAATGAAATAATATAGTATCATTTAAATAATATCATTACTATTTAAATGTTAACAATATAGGTGCTCTAGTCGCGTAAAACATTGCATACGAACACAAGTACAATTTTATAAAGACACTGGATATCTATGAAAATAAAATTGAAAAAATTCAAGCCGTCAGAAGTTCGTTGTAGTGGCGCCTCTATTAAAAGCGTATGATTTATGAGTTATAATTTTTATCGTATATGATAGACGGTAATTTATATACGTTATACATATATATATATATATATATATATATATATTATGCAAAGTAACGTTATTATAATGTACAATATAATGTTTAATAGCGTTTTCTCGCCGACCGCGGTAACAATAATTTGAATGTATTATTGTTTCTCGGTAAATATTTTGTTTGTTATACAATTTTGTCCTTCTACACCCGTACGCGCACTGCGATAAGTTATGAGCTTTTTGCAGCGGGCGCACTGTATACATACACAATATAATATTTATGTCAGTAAGTGAGGTATATATACATAATCTGATGTTCGTTGTCTTTGAAATTCGGGTGGTCGCGGAGCATACGGAAGTCTGTGTTAAGTATTTGTTCTGTTCTCTTTTGTCAAAACAAAATTTAGAAAAAGACAATTTCAGGTTGTACGTTTGAATATCAGCGCCGTTCTCGTTATACTAAAAAATTTCCTTTACGCGCATTGAGCGCACAATAATAATATTGTTGTTGTTACTATTATTATTATTATTATTATCATTATCATCGTCATCGTCGTTGTCGACGTTATGGGGTGAAATATATTTTATCAACGTCGACGTTTTGAAAACAAATATAAAAATCCTGGCATCCGCAACAAGAGCAGTCGTGTTGATCAATCGCCATTGATTTGCGTCGTGCATTCATACGTATACACTAGGAATGTACACGTCACGTTTACGGTTTAGAAGACACGAGTATGCATTTAATAAATTATACATTAAACGTGCTGGTATAACATTTTTACGGTGTCGTTTGCCGTATGAGTTACGTCTCTATATATGTGAATGGGATTTTGTTGGGTACTTTTTGAGTCGTCGATTAACGGATTTTATTAATCATATAACGTATTATATTTTGAAACAACATTTTGCTACATCAGCTTGATATATATATATATATATGAAGAAAGAGAGAGAAAGCTTAACATACTCATTACATGACTTCTGTTCAAGCTCGTCAGTTTAATATCGTGAAAAGTTATCACGTTTTCTGATATTATTTTCTAAACGTTAGTAGCTGACCTAACCACCGACCTGTTACCTGCAATAGTATTATATCAATAAATATGCCTGCCGTGATCGGTATGCTTCTGCAGTAGGTATTAAATCGTTGGAAATATTTAGTACACAGCTGTACTTTATGTGATGAGGGTCGAGGAGTAAAAATGACATGGTTTTTCACACGCCCTCTCTTGACGGAGGGCGTGTTTAATATACCAGAGAACTTGATTTTTCGATTTAAAAACAATGTCATTTAATTCAGACACTATGCCACTATGGTGTATAAAAGTAACCAGTAGGTAATAGGTACAATATGATAAAACGATAAAATGCTGAATTACCGAATGGCCGCACATCTCTGATATTGAGTTCGTTGTTTTTGCTCCATTCTTACCCACCCCTTCCACTTACGAACACCCACATCGAATTAATAGCAAGTCCCGATAAAAAAAAGAAAAAGGAGTATGACTCTGACTGCGTTTTCAACTCGTGCTTCAACAATTGAAAGTCCAACAAGAAAAAAAAAACTAACGTTTGTTTGACTGAATATTTATAAAACATATTACGGGCATTAAAAACGACATTGCAACTCATTGATAATCGTTATATTCCCGGGTAGATATAATATCTGAAAAACATATACCTATCGCAAATAACAACGAGAAACCGAGTTTGAAAAATATTAAATCGTATTGAAAAATGTGTAAAAAAAAATATTTAAACTTTCAACCCATTGGCACAAAGCCGTTATTAAGCAGCACGTGCTTCATTTTCAGAGTTCGTAAACAGTGTTCGATATATCTCTACACGTTCATAAATCGGCGATTAACATCGCCAACAATATTTATTATTATTACATTGCCTAAAATTTGTGTTAATGAACTATATATGTGACGTTCGGCTGATGTTAATTTAACGCAAAAACAACAACAAATACAAGTTACATATGTATGTTGGTTTTAAACTTCACTTACTAACTGTTTTCGTAATTCAATATTGCACAGCGAGTGATTTTAGGTAATATTATAATAATTCGAACATTCCCGAAATATATCGATAATAAATTGATTTCAATCTCTGGCCTACAGACGTTATATGTAATCGGTGGCACCGTCGAGACGACAATAGGTAATATACCTCGGCGTATACTGTTTTTAAATTTCCACTCAGGTCAGTCAAAGATCAATCTCTTCACAACACAAACTTTTCTACTCCAACACAAATTGCGTGCGAGTCGTCGAAAATTCAAATCGAGTACGCACAATAAACTGTGCGGCGGCGGCGTCGCCCGCGTAATACCGAAGGTATATAGGTACCATTTAGACTACGTTTTTATACCATAATATTTATACCTAATAAATATTATGTACGACGGAGATGAGGTTATATGTTTGAATATATAATATTATTGTCAGAACCGTCTGCAGCTTGGCACCGACATTTTCGACTTTGTACCATACTACTGTTATAGGTCTGTTAATATTATATTAGTCGTAACTATAAACTTGACATTTGTAACACGTCGTATACCTTACCCTTTAAATCCCATTTTTAACCTAAGGCGAGGTTAGCGATTGACGCTTCTGTGTATACAGTTTTGAAGTGCATATTAAACGGAATCAATAAAAATAACTATCTTTAAAAACCTCATTATTTAATTTTATATTACTTACCTAAAGTGAAGGATCTAGGCCATTTAATTTATATTACCATCATAAATTACATCCACGTGCCGTACTGTTGTATGCTCTATACAATATATGTATATTATTTCCATTATGGTCGTCAGCCATAAATAGTATTTGTGAACTTTAGAAAATCCATTAAACGTATTTTATTGTAAGTTGTATGTGTATAGGTATGTATCAAACATCAACATAAATTATAAATAATATCGTTGAAATTATTTGATCGACTGTGATTAAAATTTTTTCCTGTAAATTGGTAATTCCTAGAAATCAAAACCTTATTTATTTGACGGTGTTAGATTTTAATTTAAAAAAAGCTATATTTTATTAATGATTAAGTATAATATATAGGTACACAGATGTAAACTAAATAAAAGCTTAAAAATTACGTTAAAATATAAGTATTGGTTTTAGATTTGAATAAAGCGGCAGACAATGGCTATTTATCATTATAGTGATGTAATTTTCTCAAGTAGCTTTAAGCTAACATTTGAAACGGTAAAAACTTTGAAATATTTAATGCAACTCTATACTAGAAATTTGATACAAATGGCTACAAATAAGTATTTCTTTGAGTTTTTTAGATTTATTCGAGGCCTTCGTGGAAAACAACAAAAAAAAAAAAAAAACAGAAGACACCCTGCTGTTGATATTACGAATAATAATTTGAGTTCAATTTTAAACCTATAATTATTACAATATTGCATATATGAAAAACATTTCTAGGCAGAAACGATGTGTCATATATTTCTAAGGATATTTTAAAATTTACTACTATGAATAATACAGTATGTTTGGTAACTTTTGGTCAAAAATATTGCATATTTTATAGCTAGCATATAAGTTAGTATCAGCGTATATTCGAAGTGTAAATAGTTTAAAATTAGCTTTAATATTTTGTTTATTTCATTATGTATAGAAAATTATATCTAGTTTTAGTAGAATTGGTAAAGATTCAGTTATTATTTGAATTGAAACAAAATAATAAAAACCATTTGAGGAGAAATCGTTATTTTATTTTATTCATCAAGTTTCATCAAAATGATTAATTCAAAGTTTAAATACTTATAATAAATGATATGGTTTTACGCAAAAAATGTTTATATTCCAATGGACAACTTAAGAGTAAATCTGTATCATACTTGTAAGCCTTCAAGACTTAATTATTTCATTTTAATACTTTATGCATTTTTAACTATAAAATAATTTGTACATTTTCATGATTTTACAATTTTTGTAAAAATTTAAAATTAACACTTATTAAAAAAAAAATGTAAATGTATTTTCAATATTTTAAAATTATTTCATGTCCAGAAAATATTAATATGAAGATTTTGTGAAAGTTTAAAATATCTAAAGATATTTATGGTTCTTCGATTTCATTTGTTTTTTCAATTTTCTTCTGAAAACCATTATTAATATTTGAAATTAAAGCATTTTTTCTGGTAACTATAAAAAATGTCTTCAGATAAAGGAAATAAAAATCATTGTATCTAAAACTAATATATTTATCGCTCTACTCAAAATCTAAAACATAATGGTTGGTACTTAAAGGTATAAGCACTGCATGAGATGAACAAAATATTGACTATTTTTTAGATAAATTTAGCTCTAAAGAATTATCTATAATTATATTTTATAATTTTAATATATTTTCAATCGTAGTATAGTTTTCAATTCTTATCACACTTTTTTTTAAATTTTGATTAATAAAGTTTAAAAACTTTTTTACATTTTTCAATATTACTTGATAGTTTTTGCAGTCGATTAAAAAAATGTTTAAAAACTTCTTTCCATTTCATAAAAATACTATTTTATACATTACTACACATTACTATACATTACTATACATTTTAAAGATATTATATGTGGTTATATTTAATGGTTAGTAATATCTTTAAGAATTTACGATTTTATCATTAATCACTTTAAAATTAAATCAGTACGCAATTATTTTAGTTGGGTTATGTTTGATTTACAATATTTTATAAATTTATAATTTAAACATATTTAAAATGTAGGCCGTTATAAATAAATAATTAAAAATAAATGTTTACGATTGGTACTTATATTATACGTAGTAAATTTGCTTTATAGTTGGGATCCCTGAGTAATTGCTGATGAGCTACATGATGATAGAGTATGCGTGTGTTTTTATGTATACGTTTAACATGAAAAAAAAAGTGAAACGAGTTCCTTCATGATAATAGACGATATTAAAATGTTAAAGGTGGGCATTCATTTAACGTACATGTCCCTTGTAACCCCTCCCCCTTCCCACCCAACATTGGAATTAAAAAAAAAAAATTGATAATTAATTATTATAAATTTGCATGCCACATTTTTTAATTTGCATGTTTGGTATTCAGACTGATATCAAAAATTAGGTGTGGTGAGTAAGACAGCCCCCCCCCCCGCCGGATCACAGTATGGTCATGCAGGGAAAGCTAAGTTACGCGTGTCAATTATCAGTTAATTTGAAAAACGTTAAGTTAAAATCATGTGTGTAGGAAATCTATAGCTGTGGTTAAAATTAAAAATGTATTAAATATATTTTTGTTTACTCACGCTGTAGACAATGGTTTTATAGAAAATTATTAAAAAATACATATTTTTTGAATAATAATTTAGTAGACACAAATAAATTATCATTGACTAACCACCACGACAGCTAATATGAAACAAGAAAGAATAATTGGATAAACTTAAACTTTTAACTGAATTGTAAGTTATTAAAACAATTTGAAAGTTGCACAAACACAATTGTGTGACCAAGGTGGTAATTAAAAAAAAAAAAATAATTGAAATTAAAAAATAAAACTTTTTTAACTGAATTAAGTTAATATTTTTCTCCATAGTAATTTTAAACTTTTACAGATGGATATATTATTCGGTTACTAATAACTTCTTAACGTTGATTTAACTTACCTAACTCAAGTTAATTATATTCATTAATTTGCTTACCTTTTGTAAAATGTACAAAATAATTCACGGAAACACGTGCAGAATATTATTCAATGATACAAAATAATTTGCAACTATTAATTGTTTAAATAATAATATCCCTTCTGGCATAACAGTTGATATAATATAATAATAAGTCGTGTAATAAATAATGAATAAGACTTGTCAGCCTCTACCTTATGGTTAGCGTATTACCTTAATAACTGCATCGCGTAACTTAGTTTTCCCCACGTGACCATACCGGGATCCGTATATGATAAAAATAATACGATAAAAGGTACGAGTTAATCCTACGTACGTGCTTTGTATGAATGCACTTTTTGACGAAGAACTCACACACGAACACGACGGACAACTAGATAATAAACACAGAACACGTTTATTCATAAATCCGTTGGTAATAATTAATTAGACCACCCGAGACCGAGGAAAAACTATTAGAGAAACATAACAGGTTTGATATTAAACGATAGTCACCAAACGATTGATTCACAATAGACAATACAGTAGACGTGAATTGTAGCTGTCATACACAAAACATTATATTCAACAGCTATTCATGCCGGTATAAATATAAAATATATATATAAAAAAAAAGGAACGCAACGATTAGCGCACATTGCGTACATGATATATATATATATATTAATTAATTAATAAATAATAAAAAATGAGAGATGCCAAATTGAATCCCAATTAATCGAATATGTTTTACGTTTGAAATTCGGTATTTTAAAAGATAAACCGAACTGAATCCCGTTTAAAATTTGAAATGTACCTCGCTGTTTAATAAATATCTGATATCTGAATCGTTGAATCGTCCAATCTATTGGATTTTCCTCCATGACTGACAAATGTAATCTACAACATCAAACTCCAACCTTTGGCCACAGCGATAATATGACAAAAGACATTATATAAAGCTGCTGTTTCGAAATCAACGAACTTTGTGTCAACTGTTGGTACGTATTTTGCGACCTTAAAAAAATCAAGGGTGTAACTATATTTAGTAGTTTTATTCGGATATAGTCAAGGTGACATAACTATAAAAATTTTCCTGTCTTGATAAAAATAGAAAACAAATGGTAAAATTGTATTGGATAAACTTTAAATGTAAAGATAATTTAACAAGAAAAAAATGATTAAATTAAAAAATAAAACAATCGGTTTTTACTCACATACAATGATGGTGATAACTGCGATAACTACTTATAAGTAGGTACTTTATATTTTATAATGTGAATAACTACTTACAATCAAACGGGGATCAATTTGATTCGTGGCTGAATGAAACCAATTCGGTATCAGCCTAAAAAATGACTTGGGTGATTAGCAACCACGATAATATACAAACATTTTAGATTTGAGCAACTTAACACTTTTATCTTACAGAAATAATAATTACATAAATATATTTAAAACAACAAAATGAGTTCTCGAAAATAGATAATGGGTTTGAGTACTTATTATGCGTGTATGAGAATGTACGTGTGTGTGTATTTATGTGTCTGTTGGTGGTAATGAACTAGCGCAGGCTCATTAAATATTATACTAATAAAATCATAATTGTGGTGATACATTGACGTTGAATGATGCCAAAATGATGATTAACTTTATTTTAATAACGCCGTACTTAAAAATTAAAATATTTAATATATAGTATATTATACATTTTCGTCTGCTTTCTGACCCTTTACCGTTCGTTAACCTCCACCGCCGGCTATAGTTTTCCACGGGTACTTAAATATATTACTATATTACTTCACCCTATAATGTTACGTATTAAAACCAAAATGGTTATGACTGGTGGTTCATAAAGGATATCCATGTGTAAAACTTCTATATAACGAAATATTTTTGAGAACCAAATTTATTTAATAATATTGAACGAATTTCTCTATAATCCAAATTTTTTTGTTGCCAATGAGACTTTGCAGTACGAAAGTTTCACAACGTTATTTATGAACTAACCTAACCTAACAAGCATGAATCGTTGATCATCCTTTCTATTCATTATATATTTATTCAAATTATGACTTATGGCATATTGAAGTATCACACTAAGTTAAAACCATATTTTCAAATACTTAACTTTTTTATATAACTTAAGAAGTATCCTGCAGTAAAATAAACGTCTGTTTTTTACAAACAAAATACACTCTTTTTATTAAAATTGTTTAATCCAAATGATTTATTTTGAAAATTTCGATGCATTTAAATTGAAATTTAAATGAGTATTTTCCTAGTAATTGTTAATGTAATAAATATTATAGTCCTTCATATTAGTTTTACATATCATATGAAATATAATATGTAGTACTATTTAATATGCTCCGATAAATAATTTAAAAATATGATAATATCATAATACATTTATATGAATAAATATAATTTTGAAATCATGATTATCAAATATTTTCTAAACCTGTTAGTGTAGACTATTACCTTAGTATTAAAAGTTTAATACTCAATAGGTACCTAATTAAAAGTATTTGTAAGTAAATTACAATTTTCTAAAATCATCTCCTTAACAATTTACTATAAAAAGGTCGTTGATAATTTGATAAAAATATGTTGATATCACCATCGCATGATACTCTTTAATTCTAAATAATTGAAAATATGATTCTTAATTCTTAAGTATATTTAAAAATTCCAAAAATTCATAATTTTTACATATTCATTATTAATGGGAAAATTTGTGATTAGCATGCTTGATGAATCAACCTGTATATTGGCATACGCTGTAACCATTATATTTGTATACACATAGGCAACGAATTAAGATATCATTATTATCTATCTTTCCACGTCGTCATTAAGTACCTGCAGTAGGTACCTAGAAGTATAAAATGTAAATATTTGTAATTTATAACTATTAAACGTAAGTATGATGACGAGCGAGGGCGGTGATAGAGGAAAAAATGTGGTCGTCTAATATAAATTAGCATGTTGCACATTCAGAAGTTGTTGAATATTTGGAAAATAGTTGTAGTTTGATGGAAAAAAATTATCGGTTAATAAATAATTGGTTTTTGATATTGCATTGTTTGTATCTCTAAATTACTATGTAGGTATGCATTATGCAATTTAAATTACCTACGTTAATATATACCTACGTATAATGTATATAGAATGTATTGATTTGAACATATACAATCAAAATCAATAATATATCTTATAAGTTATAATTTATAATATCTATTAAATTTAAAAATTGAGGATATTTAGGGTGCTTTTAACTTATTCTTGGTCAGATGTGCTAGAGTTAAATTATATCACTTTAGTAGAGTCAGTGAATATTTTTTAGTCCAGGCCTGTTTAAAGAACCTAACCTAATATAAATCAGCTGGTTTATAAAAACAACAATAATGGAATGTTGGTTTACGGTATATATAAACAGAGGGAATAGTAATTAGTAAATACCTATACATCGTCCATTTGAGATTTTAGTGGCCGAGATACGAACAAATTACGTTTTCTATTATAATAATGATAACAAATACGTTATCATAATAACGTCTTTTTAAACAAAATATTAAATATTTTATTGTTTTTTATTGTTTTTACTTTTATAAAAATCTACGGGCTAAGTAAAAAAATCGAACCGAAAAGGTCAATTTCAAATTCTAGAACTTGTCGGCCGAGTGTGTTAGAATGGTTTTCAAAGATTCGGAAATAGATAAGTTTAATTGTATGCTATAGAGTATATATATATATATATATATATATATATATATATATATATATATATATATATATACATATTATATTATATATATTATTTGTTACTATATTTAGGTATTCGAGTTAGTTTGAAAATAAAATCAAATCTAGTATCTTTTTTTTTATGTTATATACCCGAAATACATTCCCGATATAATGTAACAACCGGAACATAATAAATGTACTTATTTCTTATTGAAGTACAATAAAGTTTAGTATACAATCTGTAAAAGAAAAAAATATAATAAGCGAATAAGATTACCGAATTTACTGATAAAATAAATAATACTCGTATTACTGCAGGTTGTAATAAGAGGAATGAGTTTTTTGTTATAGTATACTTTAATATAGCATTAGAGATCGCCCTTCTCACCACAAGCTTGCTTAAAGAGATTACCTATCTTAAAGAGAAGGGTAATCAGCTCATAGAGAAACTTTTAATTTACAATTGTATTATTTTATGTTGAGTCGAAATAAATTATTATTCGTTCGATGTAAACGTAAAGTCTTACAGTTCATAGAAAAGTTAAAACTGTTAACTTACAATAGTCCAAACGTTCACTTAAGAATTATAAAATATTTTTAAGTATTTTCATTTTTAAAATGTGTAGCTTAAAAACAGAAATTAATTATATAAAACATTTTATATTTATCTAGTAACGATATAATAAAGTAGGTATTATAATTTATAATATTTATAAACAATTTATTTTTTATATTATCAATCGACATTTTAGTTTTTGAAAATTATAAAACACGGATATTGGAAATAGATACCTAATAAAATGGAAATCAGAATGATTATAAGATTATAATATTATACAGGTTGTGTGTGCAGACATAATATTTTTGTTGAATACTGATTAAGTAGAATAATTTAGTTAAACGGTTTTGCGTGACATATGATAATATGTTTACGCGCTAGACAGTGCATGACTGATAATTGAATTTAAGAAAACTGTTGGTGGAGTTAATTTCTACTACAAATATCCTGATCTATATTACAATCATTTTTTTCGTAAATTAAAGCTTGTACATTTTGAAGCAAAATTTTTATATTTAAATAATTACAACTAATCTTTGATGGTGTCCATCTATTTACTAAAAATGAGTATTTGACTTTAAACATGTTCACGTACACAAACGTACTAGACACATTGTGCATGCAAACGGATGGATTTCGCAACAAGATTCGATTTTTTCACCAAATGAGTTACATCCAAACCGAGTTTCACTCATAGCTCACTGTTAACTATTATGGACACTCAAAATTTGGTAGTGTAATCCCGATCAGCTGCTGATGAATGGTACCGAAGATCAAATTGATAAACATCTCGTCAACGCACAGTATTATGAAATATAATTTGAAAGTAAAAAACACATTTTAAAACTCGTTGTTAACAACTTATATGAAATGAATATCATATGTAATGAAAATAAATAGATTAAAATGGTTATCGACAAGACAATATTTAATAGCAGGTATTAAAACCCGAAATTTATACATTTTTCAAAATGTGTGAAAAATGAGTTAGCATTTGATAATGCAGTATAGGTGTATAGCCGATAATTAATTATAGCTACTGCAATATTGGTTCCTAACTACAACTATTGTAAGCAATAATAATACATTTTTTCTTTGATACTACAACAGTAATGTTGAAATTATCCGCTTATAGCGTTACGACCTAATTGCTTTGTATTTTTTTTTAATTGGATAAAGAGTTTGTGTTGTAATACCGAAACTGGAAAATGTAATTTGCACTTAAAGAATGATAGTATTAAAAAAACGTACGTACATATTATTTTTAATAATATTGAATTTCGTTGACGGTTGCATTGTTTTCAGCAAAATCCTAAGTTTGAAAGCCTGTATTTGTGGAAAGTGCTATTTCTAGTGCTGAAAAATACCGAAACAACAACTACCTATTTATGTCCGTGGGTTCAAAGGATTAAATTTCAGCTACTCACAAGTAAACAATCCATTACACCAGTATATCTGTAATTTGTAAACCATAATTATAAACAGAGAATGTAATGTTTAAAACAGTTTATACAATTGTCAACACAAGAAAGTATATCTCCATTATCTGGGTAAACATAGATTATCCTGGAAAGTTTTAATACAATAATTAAGTTTTAATTAATAAAATTATTACATTTTAGCATAAATAAGAAAATTCACAAACAATTTCGTAGATTGATTTATCATTGGGTTTTTTATTTTGTAAAACACTATATATAAATAACAATGTAAGTACTTCTTACAATTGAAAAAGTTTTAAGTACAACAATATTTTTTAATAAATATTGTTTTATTCAAATTTTAATCATAGTTGCTTTGGTTCTTGATGAAACAAGAAATATCCATTATAAAATTAATAACCAAATAGGCATACACTTAATAATAAAACAATAACTTACATACTTATAGTTTTCAATCGCTTCACTTAAAATTAAATAAAAAATAATACAAAAAAATATTTGCTGTTTTCAATTTACAAAACTTGGAACTTTATTTATTGAAACACTTTTTTTTACAATAGTTACAAAATGCAAAATGTAAATAAAAAATTAGGATTTATTTTAAAATTAAAATACAGTATCTACTTTGAATTAAACTTAACGCAATGTCCTTACCTTAATTCAATCAATTTATATATAAATTAAATTCTATAACAAAACATAGATATGCGAAAGGGACACTTGAAACATTTTTCTTTTAAGATTTTAATTATAATTGTAAGTTAAAACACTCATCAGTCATCACAATTACAACAGTTTATGTTTACTATCATTAATTATTATTTATTAGAAAAGATATATCAGTACTGCAGTGTACATACATGTATATTTCATCTCGAGTATAGCTATCAATCATTAAGATTATAACGACTAACGAGCCATAACAAAAATATTATTTTTTAAGTAAAATTAACAAAAAAATACGCTAGTAAAAATCACTGTAAATAATATGTAAAAGTAAGAATAGAAGTATGTTAAAAGGATCATTGACACATATGAAAAGAGAAAAGAGACTAAGAGGAAGACCTTGAAAAAGATGGAAGGACAGCGTCAAGGAATTATTAGAAGGAATTGGAGTGGATTGGGAGCAGGCATATAATAGAGGGTGATGAAAAGAAGTAGTTTTGGTGGCCAAGAGTCTAAATGTCTCGAAAAACCTAAAAAACAAAAAGATAATATGATAATGTGTATATAAAGATGTTATACAATAAAATAGGAAATACAAATGTAAACATTTATTGACTATAAATTGCAATTAATCAACAGCGCCGATTTCGTAACAAACGGATATGCGTCTGTGCACGAGTATTCGGTGACTAAAATAAATTATAACGTCTATGCGCCACACAAGATATATATTTCCGTGTCGTTTTATGACACCACATGTTGTATCAAATAATATTTGTCTGATCGACAAACTTAATATAATAATAAAATGTTGTGGCACTGCAATATGGAAAAAAATTTAATTCGTTTAATTCAATGGAGTGTCCGATATTATGGAAACGAACTTCGCTCGCGAAATTTTTATTTTCTAGTTCCAAACGTTTCAGATGGCACACACATCAAGCGATTTGCTAATAAATGTCAGATTTCAAACAGTGCTGCTTCGCCGTCAGATTACTATAACAGTAAACACTAAATAATAAAAGTAAAATATTATACCATAATAGTATGGTTAATAATATATAATAATTATTTACTTGCTTACTATCCTTATCTATTTCGATTTTAATTTTAGCCGCTTATTAGGCGATTCGTTCAAAATCGATTTCACAGTTTTACGATTCCACGAGCCTGCAGGTTGTCGATGATGATTTTAATGGGTAGGTTGTCACTTGTCAGTTGTCACGCATTGGTTCGGAACGGAACAAAATCGAAATTGTTCGATCCCAACTGTAGGAACCGCAACAACATTGTTATTCATACGTTATCAAAATAATTCGAAATTACGATTTTAAAAAAGGTTATGTGAACAAAATCAGAACTTAAGTTGAACGTAATTATAATGTAGGGCGTTTTAGTATTTAGTTGTTTGTTGTTATATTGTATTAATTATGAACCTACTTTAGAGTATTGTAATTTGTAGCAGTTCATGCTGTAAATTTTCAAAGTAAAATACAAACGAGTAAATGTATTTGTAATAATTTAGTACAAGCAATTTTTTTTCACATTTTTGATTGTATAGGCCACAGTAAATAAATCAAAATATTATTGTAGAAAATCATGCATTTAAAATGTACGCACAAACGCTTCGTAATCTGATTGGTCATGAACTACTATACGGACTTCTATATAAAAGAAAAAGTTCACATTTTTTTTTCGGTCGTTTCCGTTTAGTAAGTTCGATTCAGCTACAATATCAATGTTATTTAGGTTATTTAATTAAATACTTATAGTAAAAACAAATTCAACAAAAAAAAAAAAAAAAATAAGTAATTAATTATTAAATTCAAATAAGCTGCAAAAGCTATTTGCAATACATAATTTAAAAATACGTACAGGAATAATAAAACATAAAAAAATGCAATATTTATAAGTGCATAGGTGAATATAGTAAAAAGTAATTTATTATGATTCGAAATCTTATGGATCATTAAAAAAAGTTAAATAATAATATCTTATATATAAAATTTTCCGGTCACAATGTTTGTTATTGAACTCCTCTGAAACGGCTTGACCGATTTTCATGAAATTTTTTGTGTATATTTAGTAGGTCTAAGAATAGGTCATAGGATATTTTTTAAACCAAAATTTAAACACAAAAATTTTGAGATTCACGATAGAAATCAAAAATTATTTTTGTTTATTAATGATTACCATTAGTTAAAACTTACTGATTATTATAGTAATAGTAGAAATAAATTATAAAAATTAGTATTTCATTTTGTATATAAAATATAATTGCTATTGGTTAATCGGGCAAATGTAGTAAACACATGCATCAAATCGTAGCG
This sequence comes from Pentalonia nigronervosa, assembly GCA_014851325.1. Classification (NCBI taxonomy): domain Eukaryota; kingdom Metazoa; phylum Arthropoda; class Insecta; order Hemiptera; family Aphididae; genus Pentalonia; species Pentalonia nigronervosa. The sequence continues at coordinate 69,933 of JACXSJ010001382.1, forward strand.
TTTACGGACTTGAAATAATAAATTATATCATATGAGAGTTGAACATACATTGTTATTTTTTTTTTACAAACGAAGTAAGATTGCCATTGAATTAAGTCAATACATCTTTATATATAGATAAATGAATACTTGTCTATATGTCCTTTATGCACTCCTACACTATTCATTCGATCACCATGCAACTTTTGGAAGTTGTTGAGTACACTCACGCGAAGGTTTCTGGCATATAACATCCTATCTCTCTATATATATAAAAATGAATGTCTGTCTGTCTGTCCTCTATGCATTCCCAAACCGTTCAACTGATTGCGATTAAATTTGGGACAAAGATAGATTAGACTTCTGGGAAGAAGATAGGCTAATTTAAAAAGAAAGAGGTCCAATCCCGAGAGCTTTTCAAATAAAGGTTTTGAGATTTACAATGGAAATATTTGTTTATAAATGGTTGCTATTGGTTTATAATAATAAACTAAATAATGAGTTGTAGTAATTAGTGTAAAAGAAATTATTATCATTATTTATTATCACTGAAAGAACAGAAAAACATCTTTGATATTTGTTCATTTTTATTTAATTGTTGTTTTTAAATTAATTGTTTCCAATGCACATGCATCTATGGCACTCAAAGTTTTAATCGAATTTGTGAATTTCATATTGATACCTAGTTCATATGTTTTTCGTGTTTTTTATTTTTAATGTTCCGCTGATGATTTGTATATTGCACTCCGTGTGTTTCATATGAATACTGATTCATTCGCTCAACAAATTTAAATTCATTTTCAACGCCATTTCTAATGAGCTCAATGCATGTCTCAAATTATCAGTTTTATGGCAACACGTTCATAAATTGAATTTGAAGACTAATATGCGTGTACAATTACAAAATTATGCATCAGCTGATGGCTTCGCAAAACAATTGTTGGACATGGGTAATGGGAAAATATCAATCGACGAATCAACACAACGTATCACGTTGCCAACAAACTTCTATAAAATCACAGCAACCATCGATGAGTTAATTGAGAGAGTTTTTCCAAATATAGCATAAAATTACAGAACTCATCAGTCGCTCAGTATACGGGCTATATTAGCAGCCAAAGACAACGATGTAAATACAATCAATTTAAGCATTTAAAACGGAATTCCTGGCGACACGACAACATACAAGTCCATCGATACTGTAATGAATTAAGACGAAGTTGTCGATTATCCGACTGAATTCTTAAATTCATTTGATTTGTAAAGCATGCCACCGCACGTTCTAACATTGAAAATCGGCGTGCCCATCATTCTTCTACAAAACATCAATCCACCACGACTCTGCAATGGTACCATGCTTTCAGTGAAAAAGTTGATGAACAACATTTTCGAAGCTACAATTTTAAACGAAAAATTCAAAGGCGAAGATGTATTGTTGCCACGCATCACGCAATGACCATCAACAAAGCACAGGGACAATCACTAAAAGTCTGTGGACTGAATTTAGAAAATGCATGTTTCTTACACGGACAGCTCATGTGGCCTGCTCATGCGTCGGAAAACCTTCTGATTTATTTGTGTACGCGCCAGAAGGAAAAACAAAAATTATTGTTTACCCAAAAGCACTTCAATAAATAGCATTCAATCAAAAATATGAATTGTCAGAATTTTCTCAATAAAACAAATACAAATGCATAATGATCCAAAATAAATTGAATATTGTTGTAACGATATTACTTAGTATATTTTAACCGTTATATTATAAAATAAAACATAAAGAGTTGGTATTAATAATTTTTTTTTAATGAGCAACGAAATCCACGGAATCAGTTTGTCTTATATATAAAATTCTTATAATCTGCGAGTTGTAATCAATGACAACCATTAATAAACAAAAATTACTAAATATAATCTGTAAGTTGTAATAGTTAAAGTAGAAATAAATTTTAGAAATTAGTATTTTATTTTGTGTATAAAATATAATTGCCATTGGTTATTTGGGTAGATGTGGTAAACGCATGCATCAAATCGTAGCGTTTACGGACTCGAAATAATAAATTATATCACATGATAATTAAATATACATTGTCATATTTTAAGGACAAATTTAAAAATGCCATTGATTAAAGTTAATACATCCATATATATATATATATATAAATGTTTGTCTGTATGTCTTTTACGTACTCTTATACTATTTGTTCAATTGCTATGAAACTTTTGAAAGTTGTTGAGTACACTCCCGCGAAGGTTTTTGGCATATGGCATCCTATCCCACGTACATAATATGATACGCCAAAAAATTTGAGAAAACTGAAAGTACTATTTTTGATGGGATATATATGTATAATTTCTTTATTTATAGGGTTGTCAATGGTTACATATTTTATAACTATTATAATTAGTAGAAATACGGCATATACATATTTTTACAAATAAATTTATAAAAAAAAAAAACAAATCTTTGGTACGGGCAACTGTCTTATTAATGTTTTTCATGTACCCACCTAATTCTGATTTCACTCGCTCTGATCTCACGGGGTCCGCAATCCACCACAGGCGGATTGCCTACCTGATAATTTACTGTTCACATATTGTTCGCGATCCAATGCAGTGGATTGCCTACCTTAGTAGTTTAGATGCATGTAAATCACTTGAGGTTAATCTTAACTTAATATTTGACTCAAGTAACGTTGGACGAGACAGCTAGTTATTTTATATTAATATATCAATATTCAATACTAATAACTATAATAATTATAAACGCAAATGTCCACATAAAAATATTCCGCTTGGGGCAATCGCTTCCCTCTACCCTCGCCCCTCGTCATGACAACATGCCTATCTTGGACTTATTTGGTTTAGTAGAGATGGTGCATAATGAGCTATGTATTTTCCTCTCAGTTTCTCATTAAATTTTTTTTATAATTCTCGTTATATTTCGTCTTCTCGGTTTTTGAATGGTATAAAAACGTTTGAGTTAAAGGTATAGCATTTTTCACTCCGCCGATAGTTTATCTCGTCTTGAACACGACAATTATAAGTTATCAAAATATCATCATATTATTTTCTTCAAATATAAGTTTAACGATCAACATGTTTATTGAAAAAAAAATAATGATTTTTGTACGATAATTTATACCTGTGCATTATTGACAATATCTAAGATCGTGTCGTAAAAGCCGACAAAATAATAGATGAACAATTTAATAAATAATAATTATTATGTACACAAATATACCATTAATATTTAATACAGTTTTTCGATTTATAATACATTTAGCCTAATTTATTTGTATTGTTAAGAGGAGAATTGTTGGAAATTAAAACATTGTAATAATAAATAACGAATATTAGATATATACAATATAGATACGGTACATCCATCATTCATACCTATCATAGTCTACACATTATAGGATATTTGTTTGTAATTATTAGTAATGAAAAAACGTAAAAAATGTTTATCTACAATGTTCAAAAACAAAATGTATAAGGTAATTCAAACTTTTTCCATATCTACATTACTTTTTTTATTCTATTTTTATAAAATATTATTGGAGTGCATTATATATGCATCATGGACTTAAAAAATAGATACTACATATAAATTAAATCGTCATGTTTTACCAAGTAAAATAAACAAAATTGAAATACTATTATTTCGATTTTAATTTGAAAATTAATAATGTACTTATGTTTATGACTAAAATGTTAGATTATATATTTGTCTATCAATGTACGTATATTTAGACATAATTATATGACGTACATTACTGTTATTGGACATTTAATCAGTAATTACTCTTGAAATGTTGAAATATTACTTACAGCCAGTGTTTATAACTCTTTATTATTTTAATGTTTTATTACTTTTGCATATACATATTTAATAAAATATCATTGTTATACATTATAGTATCTACGTCAAAATGATAAAAATAAAAAAAATATTTAAATAGAAAAACAAATACGTGTATTAAATACCAGCCAAACATTATAAATTGGCTAAATTAATTTTAGAGTTAGGTATCTACAAAATAGCCACGATGACATAAAAATACAATATTATAAAGTATATGCGTATTATAAGTATATTATAATTTTACTTACAAAGACAAACGTTGCGGATTAAATAAAATAGAAATGGCTAGTGATTGTAAAAATACCACTCGTCACACAAAACTGCATGTCAGGTCTATGAAAAAAACCATGAGTTGAACATGTTGAATAAAATTATACCAAATGTGTAAATCCGTACCAAAATAATAGAGAAAAAACGATATCAAATGTGCATGCCAATTTATTAAATATAGCCGACTGTATCCGATCGATTTAAAAAATGAGCCAATATTTTGAAAAAAATTGCAAATTGGTTTCTATAATATACAAATTAATATTTTTTTTTTGTTGTTTTACTTTTTCTATTGCCAAAAATGTTTTTTAGTTTATAATATTTTATTCGCTTATTTAAGAATTCTAAATTTTAATTTGCAAAATATTTTCTGATTGAAAAAAAAGGAGGCAAACTTCATGGAAATTACATGTTGTTTTCATGCTATTAAATAATACATACTGGTGATTGGTCAACTTTATAACTTGGAATACGAGGCATTAAACTTTTATCACAAGGTCAAGATGTTTTTTTTTCATATTTACTACCATTGTTTTAATATTAAATATACAGACGGTTTGAAGGATCCGATGTGATGGTACCAATGTAAGTGCTAGAATATCACAAAAACTCCTTTTATGTATGATTTTTTTCCCAACTCGTATGACATACACGTACAGAGATTAAATTTCCAGCGAAGTTTAAAATACATTTATATATATATATATATATATGAATTATATACTTTACTCTTTGGATGGAATATTTATAACATCTTCTGGATTTCCATTTTACAACAGACGGATAGGGTAGTAATAAAAAAATATTGGTCGAAGGTTTCTTTGCACACATTTTTTATATAGAATTTTTTTTATCCTGTTTAGGTGCTTCAATGAAGACGCCTTTATATCTTGTTGAATTGTATAAAACCATTTGTATGTGATGACGCGCTCGACGTCCGTGAATTTATATGCCCAGAAGACAGAACGCAATTCCACCTGTCAATGATATAACCTACTACAACTGTGCCCACCAATAAAAATTCTATATACTCACCCAGCGTTATTAAAAAAACAAAAATCCCGGAAACAAATTGTTTCAGACCTTTAAAGCACTTGACCGTTTGAAGATCAAAGATAAAAAGAAATGGAACTTTGAAATTGTATGGAATATAAATGGAAACATCTTATGTTATTTACATCAACTAACAAAATTATATAATAATTCTACAAAAAAAAAAAAATATTCTGTAATAATAACTATGATCGAAAAACAATAATCTAGAGTATTTAATTTTTATTTTAAGTATTTAAATACACGAGACAACATTTTAAGAAAAGTGTACGTTAAATTTGTTAAATGGTATAATTTTATAATTTTATATTCCCATACCAGAAACGTGTGCCATCCAGATAGAATCAACAAAACATTTAGTTTGATTTTAAAATACACATATTTATTTGTTTTAATAATGTTACGGGCAGTATTGTATTGCTATCATGGAATATGAGGTATTGTTATCAGATACCAAATGATCCATTTAACGTAAGACATTCATTATTTCTAAAAATATTATAATTTTTGAAAATATTTATTTATTTTACATAATTTAAAGTCGTTAAAAACAAATTATGTTTTACTATCGTTATCATTTTTTTTTTTAATGACAACATGCGCTTTTAATTCTTCATTCCAAAGTAGAAGAGTATTCCGAATATCCATGTCAATGTAAAAAAATATAATTTTTGACGAGTAGCTTACGAGTTATAAATATTTAAAGTTTAGATGAATGGAGTGGAGTGGTACAAAGGTATTTTCAAAATAAAACTGTATGACACGGGATTGTTTGTTGTACATTGTTTTTATTTCTAGTAAATTGTATGCTGTGGATGACGTTAAAGTTAAATTTTAAACAAATTATTATATTATTACCGTTCAGAGGATAAAATAATATCAAAAAGCCGGGGTTGGACATTTGTGTGGCAAAGCTTAAACGGCTTAAACTACTATCAGATAAAAACCATAGGGATTTTTGAAATATTATACTTAGGTGTTTTAAAAGTTATATAGGCTATAACTTTATTAGTTTATATTTGTTTAACGTTGTGTTATGCAATTCACAAGTGTTCTGTTGTTTTCAACAAAAAAATGTTAGTTATCCGTCTTGTTCACACCAATATTAACGGAACACGATAATAAGAGGTGGTTTAAAATTGTGCTACATCGCAAATATATTATTTTACTTTTCAGGTGCCGTCGAATATCAGTAAAAATTATAATAGAGAGAATTTATATTTATATAAGAAATATAAATGCAAGAATTGTAAGGCATGAATGTCGGAACACGCATTTCTGTTTTAGTTATAAAAAACCCGTGGGGATAAGGGAGGTCCATATACAGAGAAACCTTTGTCATTTCTAAGACACTCGGCACATTTAAAGTGTCTAGCACGCTATTTCCAGAAGAAGACCAATATCAATAGAATTGATTATAGGTGTACCAATAACTAGATAAAAAAAAAAAAAAATCACAATCTTTAAAAAGTTAAATTCTTCTCTTCAAAAACAAAGTATATAAACAATTTTTTTTTTTTTTAATGCGCTTTCTAAATCCATCCTGCTTTCCCGAAGTCTTCACTTAACATATTCCATATTTTCTGTTAACACTGAAATAATTATCCAAAAGCACGACGTCCAAGTATATATTTTAAGAAAAAAAAGTATGAACATTCGTTCTTATAATAAAATGTCAATACCTAGTAAAGTGGCGATTATATTAATGCATAAACGTCGAGCATGCTCGTATCATAAACAACAAAAATATGTAATTTGCGGTCTTCGCTCCTCTTCGATAAGCGTCGACGCGCACTATATATCATAGACACGTGCCGACGTCGCCTACGCATAAATCAGGCGATGCGATCATAGTTCACACGATTCGCCGGCAGGTCGCGTCCGACACTTTGAATGGCGTTTGCACCGTTTTCGTACGGTCGCCGCGAGTCGTGTGCGACCGTATGTAATATGATCGTAACGACTGTATATATATATATATTATACGACGACAACGAAAAACGTGAATCCCGCGACGGTCATTGACAAACAGTGAATACGCTATTTGAGTTCGTCCGCAAACGGCCGACAGGAAATGCGCGTCAGCAGAGAAAAAGAACGGAAACGTAAAAAAAAAAAAAAAGGCACCGCCTCGGCCGCGCAACGGGTTTCTCGGCATGAGATTTTTTACGCGGATTGTTGGCGTGCGCGCGTCGTTTTTGCGCGTCTCTCGGACGGGGGCCGAGCAAACCGGCGGCCGGCGACCGCAGTCGTTGTTCGGACGTCGTCGTCTGTCGGTCGGTCGGTCGGTCGGTCGGTGGGACCGCGTCGGACGAGGGTGCGCGTGTTTTTCGCGTCGTTTTCGCGTTATCGGTTTTCGTTCGTCGGGCGCGTCGTGTGATCGGCAAGCGATTGTAATTGCATGGGTTCGGCCGTCACCTACGTACCGGCCGCCGCTGCAGAAAAATTCGGATTTCGCGGCACCGAATTCAAACCGGGGGTTTTTTTTTTTTTTTTTGCTGCCGTCGCAAGTGAGTGTGCGCCAACAACGCACGGCGAAAACTATAATAAATATTCTATTTTAGCGCGATCGGACGTAGATGACGCAAATCGACGTCACGGACATTATCCCGACGGTTTCAAGGACACAATTACCGAACGGCAAATTATAAAATTATACCGTCGTTGTCGCTACGCCGAGTTGCAGACCGCGTGACGGCGCGTCGGCGTAAGCCCCAAAGGCGGAAATATAAAGTTTTTCTCAATGACAATACGCGTTCAAAGCCGTCCGCGGTACTCGGGGTATTATTGTTGTTGTACGCGTAGAATCCGAACGCTGGCCGGTGCGAATGCCGTTTCAAGCCGGTTTCCATAATATATCATCTTATCGGAGCCCACCCACCACCCGAACACGGCCGTTTTATTATTTCCACGTGTCGTTCGATGGCTTTGAAAACCGCTATCGCAGCTATAATATATTATTACCAACCCAGCAGCGCTGTGCGCCCGGACTAGTTTTTCTAATAAAATAGTGTTATTCTAATACGACCCTCATAAAAATAAATAAATAAATAACAGCGCTACCGCAGACTCGCAGCGGTCGAGAGAACAGGAGGTGACGGGTGCAGGTAACGTGCCCGCGTGCTCGTGTTTCGGAATATGGTCCTGTAGACCGCATTCGTTTTGTCAAGAAACGGTAACGCGCACGACGCGACGAGCGGTTATTTTTTTTCCTGGTCGCCCGGCGACACGGGCAGTTTTTGGAAACGTCTGTCGTCGTTTTTGACAATTACGAACAACGTGGGAATCCCGCGGGTGCTGCCCGTTTTCCCGCACCAAGCACCACCACCGCGCGCCAGCGGCGAAACGGATTACGAGCTAATAACGAACCGACGACGCGGAACTGCGGGACACACAATGGACCTTTCGCTATAATAATAAAAAAAAAACCTCAACAATGTAACCTATAAACAAACCGTGTGCGATGAAAAATATTTATATATATCATGCACCTCGTGCGACATATATATATATTATCCGACGTCGATAGTCGCGTTTTCGGATTACTCCGCGTACTGTTTACCGTTTGTTTTTTGTTAGGATTACGTAATCATCTACTGCTTGATAAGCCTGATAAAGGATTTTAGAAATATCGACTTATACATATGTCATTGGGATGTGGTAAACATTTTTTTTTTTTTCGAGTAATTAATAAACCTACACATATAAAAGTACACATATTCATACATTTATGTGTGTTCGAGTACAATATTATATATCATAATATGATGGTAAGCAATGGGTAATAAAGAAACGCAACGTATTAACTTATATATATATATATATATATATATGTTTGAACTGTATTTATGTGTAATAATTAATGTTTAAATGTTTTACAAACGGTACGGAAGACGCGTTGCGCGCACTACGTAACGTGCTCTCCGGGATTGTTCAAGCGACTCCGTAGGTCGTCGCTATAATATAATTGATGATAAAATATATTTATAGGAAGTCACTACTCGGTACGCAACATAATACAATATGTGAACAATCATTGATTTAAGGACTATAGTCGTATTCGGATATTCAATAAAAATGTCTGATTTAATAACTTGTGTGATAATGAGGCAAGAAATATTCGTCTATTTTCTTGTATAATCAATATTGCAATTTATTGAATCGAACTAATTAATAAATTAAATGAATATCAAGTCTATAATAGAAGTGGATAAAATATATTATCTGTTTCCCCCCCCCCCCAAAAAAAACAATTAAACAACTGTTTGTTATGTATGCCTCACTTTAATGCCTTCACTTTAATTTTGTTATAAAGTGGAACAATTCCTGATATTTGAATTTTGAAGAACCATTGTTTATATTAAGACTTTATTATACGTTATTTAAGTATACGTAAAAAGAAAAACAGTTTATGTTTTTAATTCATTAATTTTCTGATTGAGTTATTTTAAAAACTGTACGTAATAAGATTACAGTAATTAAAAGCAAATAGGTAATAATATTACACAATAACTGTGTAGGTACTGATTAATCTAAAAATATAATCTGAACTTTTTCTGACCGAATATAAAACAATTGTATGCAAAAAGAAACAATAACAACAATTAACAAATATTATACATTTTATGATTTAATGATAAAAAATAGATTTTTTACAATATTTTTACTCGATTGTACTTATGTAAGTCATATCGCTTATCATCTTCAAAGTTTTCGATTTCATTGAGATTATACGATTAACAAAATTATTATGTAATAATTATATTATCGTGTTATTTGATAATCGGTTATCTGTTGATTATTATGATGGAATTAAATAGGAATGTCAAATACAATTTGTCATTACGTTTTCTACGTATCCGATAAAACTATAATTGATTGTAGTAGTCAGTAAGTTATATTTATAGGTACCATCTTGATTCTTAACATTGATCGCTAAATATCGTGCATTAAATTAATCTCACGCTTAATTATTTTAATCACGGTTATTGATTAGGATCGCTTAGACTGAATTATAACTGTATAATTTAATTTATGACAAACATACATTAGGCAGAAATATTATAATATTATATTTTGTTTTACAATGTATGAATGCGAATAATATACTTGTTATAATTTTGCGACACTGTTATATTATTACACACTCGTGTTATACATGCCAATGTCATTTCCTACTAAAGAATGCATTTAGTGGCACTTGAGCTTCAATCTACAAATTTATTCGTTTAAACACGTACAGCATTCACACCATTTATGTATTTTAATAGAACTATCAATCCTCAGTCACATTAAAATATATAGGTACCTATGTAATCGGCTGGTAAATATAATATATATTTATACTAGTCTTCTTTTAATAATAACTGAATAGGTTTTATTATGTACATGTCTTGTTTTCTCAACTCGGTGCAAATATTATGTGATTTTAACAAAAATATATTTGTTTTTTTATGATAATATACGGTACAGCGTCGTTTGGTTGTTGGTTGGTCATAAATGCAACATGTAACTAATTCTAGGACTAAAGGTTATATGGATTAATTATGTATTGATTATAGCGGTATAATATAACGGTTAGTTATACAATTAATAGTATATTAAAACACTATTATAATAATGTACTAGGTACCTATAATATATTATACTTTTGAATATTTTATACTTTATTAATTTTATCATATTAAAAAATATTAGATGATCTTTACCGAACACCGGTAGAAATGTGAAATTTGTTATATTAATTATGGGATTATTTTATAGTTTATGAATGTCGAGAGGGTACTTGCGATAAAACTATTGATCCATTAACGAAGGTACAAAACTTAATTTTGGAATTATAAATATACGAACTCTTGGTAGTAGGTACACCTCTATAGTTGCAAGTATTATATATCTTACTCTGAAACAGGTCAATACTTTTTTAAGTGTAAAAAAATTATTCTATTGAATTTTTAAAAAATATTTTAATCACGTATAATATACTATATATTACTATAATAATCTGCCTAAGTATAATGCCATTATATACATTATTTAGGTGAGATATTATTCCTATCTGCTTGCATTTGCGCTAAAGCATTCTAATTATTTCATGAATTTGAGCTATTATGGTAATATATTTTTTTAAACTCAAAGACAATGGATTATAGCATATAATATGATTTATGAATGAAATATTAACATAGATTTCATTGAAGTTTAAAACATGTGTAATGATGATATAATAATTAAACATGCAGTTTTCATTGGCAATATACATAATGTAAACCATAGTATAATATTTAAAATCGCTTTCATATAATATAGGTGCGTTTATGATTTTCAAAGCAATCTTAAAATGTAATTTTAGTTTAGCGTTTTCATGTTTACGTAAATTATATATATTTTGTTTTGTTTGTACTCTGGATTAATGACTTTATTATTTTTTCCTAATCCATTAGATTAGCTACCTATAATCTTATCATTAACTTAAATGATTATATTTTTTATACATGGTGTAAACATTCCTAAAATGAATAGCTCAGAATAAACTTTCTGCTAATTGAGACAAATATGAGGATGTAATGACCAAGGACAAGCGTCTTAGTAGGATGATTGTATTACAAATGGCAATATTAACAAAGATCTGCCCATAATACGTAGGCGCAGATTGTGTCATTTGATGTAGTATATCACTATATCATATGCCCACGGCTTAAGAATGATTGACTCTTAAAAAAAACAATTTTCAGTTATGTTATACGTCCGGCGAAGAGCCAATGTTTTACATTTATTTTACTGCACTTGTCTCGATGTAAATATTTTATATGATCAGTAATCACTGTAGAACTGAATGAAATTATATTAACTGTTTTATTTTATGTGTATATTGTAGTATTAAATTATGAACAACGTAATAAAAATGTAAAATTGTATTTTATATAGAACTGCAGTGTTTCATTTTCATCAATTTTCATTTTTTTTAATTTCCCTTGTTACATATTTAGTGCACTAAAATAAAAATAATTGTTGTCATAAATTACACTATCTTTTTAGCATACTCATAAAATATTGTACTCAGTTAATATTTTTATTATTAATAATAAAAAAAAAAGATAACCTACATTATTATTTTATTTTTTTTTTTTGCAGATCTTTGAACCATTGATGAAAATTATTTGAGTGAGTATTTCTAAAATATAAATTACATAGTCTATAATGATATTTATACGTTTGAGTGTACATATAAAATTGTCTGATTAACAATATTTCTGCATTAACATATACATCATATTATACTATGACGTAAAATAAATGTTTTATCTGTGACGCGAACAAAATTAATTAAGATTTATCTCAAAATTATATTTGCTCTTAAGATTGTTGTAAATCATGATAAGTATGAATTAAAATCTTGACGATTTTCTGACTTTGTATGTGAAATTACAATATTCTAAGAAGATTGTGTTTTCACGAATACAATTTATGATATAATTGCTTAGCCCGCGTTAAACGATGAATCCCCGTGTATGTATAATATATAATATTTAGTAATATGATGTGACTTTTGTCGTTTAACAAGTTTAACAGTTTTCGCCTACGACATTGTGAGAAGTATCGTGATACGGGACATAATAAATCGCATTTACGTAACTGAAAATTAGTAAGCTATTTGCAAATACATAAAAAATAAAATATGAATACGTTGTTCATAAACATTAAAAAATGAGAAAAGATTATTTTATTAATTACGAGATTAACTGATTTGATGCACTGAGATAAATAACAAATAAAGTCAGCGTGACTTAAAATATGAGCGAAAAAAGGTTATTGTCCTTAATGAAAAATACTAGGACTTTGTACATTGTACGGATATTAAGGATTTATAGATTTTGCCGAAATATCCTGTTTTGAAAATAGTATTTATCGGACTCCGCCGGCAAAAGATTCTAATGGGCTTTTTTTTTTACTAAATACCTTTCGAAATACAATAGTCTATTATTTATGTCAAATAGTTAATACTAGTCAACAGATTTTAGCAATATTCAAATGATATATAAATCAATACTCTATTAATTAATAATTATTATGCATTTACTAATTTATAATAATTGTACCTCATCTATTTAGTGCGTTGTATTTCTGTCAGTTTTTATTATTTTTTTTTTTCGTATTCAATAACAATTTTTAAATTAATTTAATAATATATTTATTATTTATAATTATATTAGCATTTATTTAATTCAAATTTATTTTTGACTTCAACCACATCAATGCTTGTATAAATTAATTATTATCTATAAATTAAATATTTATACATTTAATACTTAAATGTTTAACTTTTGTTTTTATGTAAACCGTTATTTACAGTTATGTATTATTTTATTTTATGTTTTAAATAAGTCAGTTTAAAAAAAAATCAGTAAAATATTAAAATTTAAAACGTATGACTGGTATCTAACATTTTTATAAATGTATGGCATTATAATAGTTAATATAAATAGTAGCCGGCGAAGTTAATATACAAATTCACAACCAATGTCCCAGTATATTAACTAGGTCCTAATTGCATCGGAGACGTTAAAATTTATTTTTTTTTTGACATTAACCATAGAAAACAGTCATAGACTAGAGATCCAAATAATTATTGGTATCATTACCATAATAAAACGTAATAAGAAAAAGTTAATGTAATGCAACGTGATAATTCAGTTACCTAATAATATTTTCCATCATTTGCAGGCATATAAATAATGAAAACTGTAAAACTGGCTGGAATAAAAATTAGAATAAAAATTGATGAAAATTTCCATAATAATACAATCTATTATATAAAATAGAGAGACAAATTATGCCTACTATTTAATTCTAGGAATTTATTATTTGTGTACACCTTTGTAACAACCCGAGAACCAATTCAGATGTTACAGGACCTATATTCGGATATTCCGGCTACGATTTTATCTTGACTATTCCGCGATAATGGTATAACATGGAAATTGTACCACTCCTCTATATTCAAATCAATTTTTTTTTCGTTCGATGCATCTCACCGATTCTGCGACTATATAGGGCGATCTATCAAGCATACTCGTTCTATTTTTTAATTTAACAATAAATTTATTCAAATTCTTATTTTCGGAATTTTCAAATATACTTAAAGACGATATTTTTAGATTCTTGAGATTTTTTGTACTACTTAATGAGTGGAGTGTCCGATTTTAACTTCTAAACTTCTAACCTGTTTTTTTTTTTTTTAAATTAAAACCCCCATTTTACTATAAATTATTCAGTGTATAATTTTTTTGAAATACTTGATATATTTAATTCAAAATTCGAATAAATAGTTTTTTTAGTTATTAAAATGTTTATACTAAGGATAATAGTCCTTAAAAATGGTATAACAAAAATATAAAATATAAGTAATATTGTATCTAGTATTTATTATACTTAGACCATTTTTATAAATTTTAAATATTGATAGATTAATATTGATTACTAAAATTTTCAAGCTCTTATAGCCTTCACAGACCGCTATTATTCTCAATTCATAAAGTTAAATAATTCATAAACAATTTGTTAAAATTTCGATTTTGATACTTCAAAGTTTTTTGAAAAATGATCAGCTTAATAATTGTAAATTAGTTAAATTGTTAAATAGTTGAAAAGAGAGGTTATCATTTGAAAAACAAAAGTTTGTATATTCACAGAGAACTTCCTAAGTAATACAAAAAATATCAAGAATTTAAAAATGTGGTCGTTAAGTATATTTAAAACTTCCAAAAATCAAAATTAGAAAAAAATGATTATTAAATGAAAAAATGAGAGTGAGAATGTTTGGCAAATCACTCTGTATAACCTATATTCTGTACTATAATAATCGGGTTTTCCGATTAAAAATCGGGTTTTCTATCCATACAGGCGCTGTAATTTCTCGATTCGTTTATTTCTTATATTAACGTTATGTGTTGCTGTAGCGGGAGTAGAATTTTTGCTTCTACTACTACTGTTTTAAATTATACTTCAAATCCGCCTAACAATCGCCGGGTACATAATTCATGCTGACACGCGTGCATAATGTTTTCAACGCATCATAAAACAACTAACCCATATAGACAAGCCTGTAGTTGTACGTAATAATGTACATAAATGTCTCCATAGGAAGGTACCCCAAACTTTTAAGACGCCGCTAATACCCACCCTACATTATTATTACAGTCGGTTAGACACTTAAAATATATTATTGTATTTAATATATTATTCTAATAACAAGGTAAAACACGTGCGTGCACGCTGAATAATGCATTAATTATGTAAGTAGGTATGTTTTATAAGGAAAAATGTATACCTACATATAAACGTAAGAAAAGACAATAAATCATAATTACTATCGTGATCGAATTTCACCTATATTTGTAATACAATTAATAACACTATTATTGATAGTAAGAATTCTATTATAATTGTCCAGGCGTTTGGCGTTTTTATCTATAAAATAAAAAATAATTCCAAGAAAAATTACATCAGGTCCGTGTTTGTCATCATGTTGGGCGTTTTACATTATACTGTTTGAAGATATGTACTAAAAGGTGAAATATAACTAAGCTAGTCTTTAGAATATTCTCTATAGTGCTTCCCAAAACAAATTTTTGAGATAGTTTCAATAGATTTTTATTTTATTGATTATTATTTATCAATGACTGAATTGGATTACTATATCCATAAACAATAATTTATGTAAACATTTCACTCGATTATAAAAAATATGGCCATGCCGATTCCGATACCTCATTATACATAAATATTAAAACCAAAGTATTCATAAATTGAATTAATTTTGTCTTGCAGTATTTTATTTAACACCATCAATGTATTTGCCTCGATGTAGTCTGTATATTTTGTAAGCACATAATATGTTATCCTTATCGGTTTTTGGAGTAAACTACGACACTACACTTTTCACAATGAACCTAGCCTTACAGTGATATGCATTACTTATCTTATTTTTTTTTTAAACAGCACTCAGTTACAGTGTTACTTTTTTACATAATAAGTAACAATGTTAAAACAATACAGTATCTAAGCTTCCAAGAATGAATTCCTTTTCTCACTGGCACTAAACGAAAATCTACATTTAAATTCAATATATTCTTAATGTATGCATTATAGTTACCTGAGAACTTACTTATTGAATATATTTTGTTAAAAATAAATTTAAAATTCTATCCATTTCAGTAAAAATACTAAATTGAATAAAACTAAATTTAAAGCTAAATTATTATTATTATTATTATTTAAATTTTAAATTTTTAACAAATATCATAAACTTTTTTTTTTTAATAATTATACCTCCAAGATACAATATTTTTTTTAAATGGTACAACTGTATTTTATGATATCAATTTGATTTTTATTTTTGTAAGAAATTTGGCTTATTTAAAACATAATTTTATTTTAAAAATTATAATTATTTTACCAAAATGTACGATATGTTTAAATTCTCTTTATAAAATATGTGATCATTATGTTATGTCATGATGATTCAATTTAACATATAATCACATAGAGTAATAATTATTTCATTAAAAAAAAAAAATAACAACAACTACAAATAAAACTGATGTCAATTTTATAATTATGTATGCAATATGTATGCATAAAATTATATCATCTTGTAATGTCGTTTAGTAGTAATATTAAATTTTATAAAATACAATTTTTCCGTCTCATTTCCTATATTAAAATAAATACGAATAAAATAATAATATGATTTCTGATGATTTGTTCAGACTTTATAGTTTATATTGACATAATTAAAAAAATATACATTTAATTAATAAGCTGATATATATTTTCTTTCCGTTATAAGATTTCTGTATAGTTACTGTTGTTAAGTAAAACAATGTTTGTTAGTTCACAAGATTCCCTTAGTAGTGCTATCTCAAGAACGTCGGTTACGTTCTCATTATAGTGCATCCTCTTAAGATTTCACTAAATTATAAATTTAGTTTTAATTAACAAATTACTTAACTCATGTTTAAGTTCCTTTAGACTTTGGAGGGAAAATTCTTCATTCCGTAAAGCATATGTAATTCTCTTTTTCATAGGTTTTATATTTACAGCTATAATATATTGTTCATTATATTAATGTAACCCACTGAAAAATAAATAAAATAAGTTCTAAAAATTATATGTATGTTATTAATTATGAGACGTAATAATCTTATTTGTTTTTTGACAAAAAAAAAAAATGCTAATTTTTGAAATTTATTTTAATTTAGTGCATTATTTTAGATGCCATAACAAAATAAATATTTATTTTATGTGATTAGAGTAACAGAAGATAAATAAGGGAAAAAGACGCAAAAAACAGGTGAGGAAATATACGATATATAATACCGTATTACGATCAAATCACGAATGAATGTAATCGAAATTATTTCTTACATATTTTATTTACTGTTACAAATTCATTTGATGCTGCACGCAAAAAATCATCAATGTGAGTTAGGTATAAGGGATATGGTTAATGGTTATATGAGGTTATAATATGTTTTAGAAAAAAACCCAATTTATATGAATTATTTAATTTGTTGTGTAATTATTTGATGTTTTTCTTGTTGACACCAACTTTTTTTTATACCTTACAAACCCTTAACCTTTATCATGTATTCACTCTCAAAACTTATTCGATACAAGTTCATTCGTGCGATAACACTTCAAATAAGTTATAAATAATGCCGATAAAAATAGTACATTTTTCAAATAACGAGAAATAAAATTATTTTTTATGTCTTGTTAAGTTAACATATGAAAAAAGTTTAAATCATATGATGACGAAAACTTGTATCATATTATACCTACATGCAATTTATTTTTTTCCATTTCTAACTACTTCAACACAAGAATAATTGGTTTTTTAATCTGCTCTATATTATGTTTTCTCATATGTGTATGTGTATCATAAAACATGTATATAATATGTGAATTAAACAATTAAATGATTATTAATAATAATGTTCATATATTATAATATGGTGTTAGATTGAAATTGACAGTTTTTAATTATAAAAGGTACATACAATAATATATAAATTTTCAAAACCTTGTCGATTTAATTTACAGTAATGCATTGCATCACAAAATCACATTTTTTAAATTTAGGCACCTAGTGTATCTTGTAGAAGTGTTGTCACTGGATACCATATTCATAAAACATAATACGTCTACTTATTCTAATATAAGTTTTCATTATTGTTTGTACCAATATAATATACAAGTTGCAGATATAGTCTTTCACAATAAAAAAAAAAAAAGGAAAAAATATTATATTTCAAAATTGAAGAATACTTAAACTAGAATTATTTTTTTGTACTCATTAAAAAAATTCTTTTTAATGAAAATATAAACAAAATAAATGTATCACTTATACAATTTATCAAGGAGGTAAGTATATTATAAAATATATTATCTTATTATATCTTTTTAATCTCTTTTTTTTTAATGTTTGAATAACAATATTTTTATTCTATAATCTTATTTGTGTATATTTGAAAATGTTTATATTATAGTTTGTTTCGTACAAAAATGAATCAACATATTATTCGAACTTTTAACGTATATTTATTACTATAGCTTATTTTATAGATGTATGATAATTAGTAATCAGTTTTTAGTAGTGTAATGAAAATATTTACTTACCGACGTAACTATTGAGTAAATTGTTTTCATATATAATTAATAATAATTTAATTGCAACAATTAATAAAATAATTCTCATTCTTATTCTATTATTACTTTTGGAAAGATAACCAATGTATAATTAAAGTGTTATATTTGTAACGTATGTCAAAAATATGTTTTAAAAGTTTTCATCGTTCGATTGAATTGTACTTTAAATTAATTAAACCAAATAAATAGATTTTTTATTTAGTTTTTTTGTTTAAAAACTATATTCTTTCACAGTTTGTTGTATAATTATGTACTTGTAAACTTATTAACTAGGTATCTATAACTATTAATGATTGGATTTATTATATGCACCTATACTCGAAACATTCATTGAGCTGAGTGACATTTTAAGAAAAATTATATTTTAATCTACTGAAGACGATTTTAAATAAAACGAATAGCTTTTATTTTTAACTCTTGTGAGGAATCTTTCTTTAATAATAAAACTATTGCATGAAGGGAAAACAGATTTAATGAGTTAAGGTAGAGTAAAGCAAAGACTGGAAAACAACATTAGCAACTGTTTTACAAGTGGTGTTTTCGGAGTTTACTCAGCTATATGTATAACGTACATTGAGTGTACTCATCTTAATTATTGTTTGCAGACAACACATAATACTATTTAAATTGCGAATACTACCTATTTACACGATCAAGCGCGTTTTAGTCAAGTTATAATGTTCTACGGCTAGGACAATGGGCAACTTCCCGAACGAATAAAATCACGATAATTCTTAGTATGTTACACGAGCACCGCGAATACTGGGATAAAAAAAATATATAACATTGTTACGACCTAGATACTTTATTAGTTATTGTTTTGTTGATTTTATAAATTTTTCCCGAGTCTTTTGAGATTAACAATTATGACAATAAATTATACGTTTTCTACCCTTCTGCAATATTCGTTTTTGTTACATTATATTATATTTTACATACTTACTATTTAAAATATTATAATATTTGGTATACTTCTTACGCTCATAACGCTACCAACACAATGCTGATAAAAGTTTATGACTAAAGTATAAATATATTTTTTAGATTAATTTTTTCCCAAACATTTTTTCATTTAGTTTTCTTCTCGACAATATATAAAATGTCGTAGATTCCCTGAATCGATATTGTAGTTTGTATTTTGCGATGAGCGATTGCTCCGGTCTAATAAATTCCCTAGATTTCAGTGGAGCAAAATGAGCCATCAAACACCTTGTTGGTAGTTTATTTCGACAAGTGTACGATAACGCCTACACCTTTTGTACTACGACTATACGGTTGCGTGTCACTCATCATGACGAGACACTGTGTATTTTCACGGTATATACTTAGATTAAGGCGCTATTGAAGACTGGTAACGTGTATTTTTTGTTAGGCGGTAAAAGAGATAAGAGATATAAACGAGATATTTTCCGTTCTCAGACGTGTATTTAAAGTTACCTGCTAAAAAGTAAAAACAATTGATGATAATAGTTATGCATTTATAATATAATAATTTCTCCTTTGTTCTATATTAAAATAAAAATTGACGAATGAAATTTTATTTTATTTTATATTTTATATTACATTATGCATTTTTCTCATATAATTTTATATACTTACCTACGTTTTTCATGTACCCAATTGATATACTTACGTTAATTAAATTTTAGTGCAATTTATGTACACTCAATAGTTATGCACTTGTTTTTAACGAGTATTTAGTGGTACAATTTAATTAAAGAATCCTATCGTTAAACCTACTAAGGGAATCGATGTGTAAATACGATTATTTACTAATTCATACTATGAAAAATGCAAGCCACAATCGTATAAGTTTGTTTTTTGAAATTTAATGAATTCCTAACTATCTTCAATAATTATTCTGTTACCTACATTCCATATCATATTCACATGTCATAATAACTACCTATAGTATAATAATGTTCATAATAATTTAGTAGTAATTATGTGTTACCGGTTGAAATTAATTTTTTATCATTAAAAACAATAATGCAGTACCTGTAGTAACAATGTAGTACCTATGTATTATACTTATATAATGTACTATTTTGAAGTCAGAAATGTACTGTAGTGTACGTTTAAATAGTTAGGTTATATTATATTTTTTAAGTAGATATTTATTGTATATTTATAAATATTCTATAATAATTAATTTATTATAATGAAACAGGACAAGCCCAATACAAATTTTAGATAGTTACCTTAAAGTTAAAGTACAAAACAGTTTAGTTTATAAAAACATCAATACGTATATATATGTATACATATATAAATATCATAAACGGTGACTAGTTTAGTCTACCAATAGGAACGACGGATCCGCTCGTTCATTATTCTCATCATTTGTAAAATATGACTGTTTTGTAAATAATTTACAGTACAAAATAGCATTTGGAAGCTAAAGATGACACTACGTGAATTAAAACCTGGGATTCTAAAATTAAGTTCTTTTATATGTCTATTCAACCATAAATGAGTTTTGACAAAAATTAAAGGTTTGTTTGAGTTTGTCTATCAACCAAACCTAGGTGACAAAATACTGGATTATCATGTGGTGAACAATCAACTGATAGCCTGAAAGATAATTAAAATAATAATGATATAAATATAACCAATGAAAAATAATAATTTATTAATAAATAATGTATACACTTTAAAAGCACGTTTTAATCGTTTCAATTTATATATTTCTGAATTTGTTTGTTCACCTATCATCGAATATACCAATAAAGTTGATACAATATACGGTCAAAAAAGAAAACTTCAAATTAATCCACGAAAAGGAAATATCACTCATAATATTATCATTTTCCATCGCGACTACATCTTACTGAAATATGATGAACACCTTACCTACTACAAATACTGATTGAAAATTGCTCTCAATATATTACATTTGGACTTGACATGGAAAATTTTGAAATACACACACTATAGTAACTCTGAGTACTAGCACAATATTGTATTATTTTCGTCAATTATATTACACGCTAAGAAAAATGTCGTACTCTAGCGGAATAATAGAATCGTTCCTAGAGCTTCGCTATTTCAAAACAAAAATAACGACGATGTCGTGATAACTGAAGAACAATAAAATATAAATCACTTGAATTACATGAATTTCTAGGAATCTGAACTTGTACAAAAATACAATGTGAAAATATAATTCGATTTATTATTATTTCTTTTATTTTGGACGGAGGGAAGTAATCATTTAATTTTTTTGCTATAGATTTATGACTTATTTGTATTTAATTGACCAATTAAATTATATTTCAATATTTATATATTAATCAAAAAGGGATTATAATATGTCGTATATAGTTTATTGTGTAATCTCATTTTTAAAGTAATTATTTCATTTTTATGTAAACTATTTTGTACGCATGTTAAGAAACAAAACGGTCAAAGAGTACTTGTATATTTTAAATAATAGACATATTTTAGTTCTTAATTACACAACAGTTATAATTTTGAAAATATTGGAAATCGATGATAAATCGACAACACTATAGATTATTATTTATTTAGTTATACATACCTTAAATACAAGACACATGTATTTTTAAACATAAACAAGTTTTTGGGCTGGGTACAGATATTTTATTAACCAATTTTGGATAAGATTTTCAAATCACTACTTATTATGTATTTATTATTACTTTGCCTATCATAATTTACAGTTATTATAGTACCAATAAATAATTATTAATACCAAGTCAAATATTTCAACAACTAGAAACAACCAAACGGTTGACTCTATATAATTCACTCATCATATGCAAAATCTAACTATAGATACAATGAATTATATTTCATATTTTTCTCATCAAAAACCTTTGTTAAATATAAATAAATAAGATGTAAAATATTAAATATATACAATAAAAATTATGCTTTATTTGACTTTATTTTTTGATTATTTGTAATTAAATAAAAAAATTAATTTAAAACGTATCACATAACTAGATATTTATCAAAAACACATATATATATGATTCATAAATTTCCTTTGAAGTAGAAAATATCGAGTAACGTGCTACATTTCAGTAAAAACGGGGGAAAAATGTTTTTTTTTTATTGATCGAAAAAAAAATATTTTTAAAAGTAAGACTTAAAAAAAATATAAACTCATGAAAGTTAAATGAAACACCTACAGAAGTAATTTTATTGTAAAAAAAAATATCTGTTCCACCTCGCTCATTGAGTTTTTTTAATTCCTATAATACACATTTAAAATACCTAATTTTCTTACTTTGTCGATCCTTCTCTTTCATACTATGTCACCACAGTGACCATTGGTATTAATGTTTATTTTATAAAAATATTTTGAACATATGACAACATAAGAGATATTATTCTTATATAAAATATTTTATTGACATTATACGTATCTACATATCTATAAATTACCAATGTCTGCTAATATTTTATATTTGTACAATAATATAGTGTAACTACCACCTGTTGGTTAAATGAGTGAATAAAATTAGTTCAGAAACATAAAATTGAAAATTTTTTAAACGATATTGCAAGATATACGATTTGCACACATAACGCATGGTCTGAAATATTATATATGTAAATTTATATTTTATACATACAATAACAAAAGTAAAACGATTTATTATTAATTTAAGATACAAGAGTTTTTGAGATTTAGGAGATAATATTGCATTGATAGTTTACTATAGGAGAATAAGAGTAGAGGCGATGATAGATATCGGGAGTAGTGTAATTAAAATACGAGGTAGGACAGGAATTATAGTGTTTACAAGTACAGGATGAGGACAGTGAAGTTATACCATAAATAAAAATGCAATTTAGTTTGAGAATTATAAATAATATTGATTATAAACCGGGAGCTTTATATGTAAAATGAGTATTTTCTTACTGCTGCTATAATACATACGTGTAAAGTATGAAATTATAAAACACAACGACTTTCAAAAAACCTTAAATATTAGTTATTAAAAATTAATAGCTTATATAGACAACTATAAAATGCTTATATGTCCACGTATAGATTTAATAGTAAAAAAGATTCATACACATTAATTTATGCTAACACGACCTTTTCGTCTTTGCACGTTCCAATCATAATTTCAAATCGATTTATATAATGAATATAAGTGATAAGATTTATAGGCAATGCACCGTAAAGTGATACATGTCACGCATGTATCACTTTACGGTGCATTTTGATTTAAATTACTCACATTGAATTACTTCATATCAAACAGCATGTTCTACTGTACCAACACGTTTCATTTTACCTACTCAAATAATAAATATGGCTTAAATAAGTTACGGCTTAGTTCCTTAATATAATATAAATATGACTAATATTATTGCATCAACGATCAAATTACAATTGGAAAATAATGATAAATTTAAAATTCAAATATAAATCACGTTATAATTTTTAAGTCAGTATTGGAATTTGTAATATAAGATTATAAACGTGCATACCTATGATTAAAAATAATAATAACTAGGAAAAACATCGTCATGTATACATATAGATATTATATATATATATATATATATTTATGTATTTATTTCAACATGGCTCCAGCGTACTTTGTTCTTTCAGTGGTCCTCATTCAGTAATCATATAATAGTATAAACATTCTTGTACATTCTAATTGATATTCTAGTCCATCTACAATATTTATATGAGAAATTCTCCGTGTTAGTCGTAATCAACCGTTTCGTTGTATGATGTATTTGGCCATTGATAATTTATTCATAGATCATTGTTACTTCAGTCACTGAATCCGTTTGTGCTAATGTAAAATAACTCTATAACTATTAAAATTCTAAGCAATAATAATTATAACTATGTGCATACAATCTATATGTTTAAATCAGTATACTCACATGTTAACCTACACATATTATAATTTTTTTTTAAATCAGTACTTACAAATAAACGTACGTATAATATAATTATACTTACACATATTATTTGATACGACCTTATTACTACTCTGTCGGTTGATAAAAATAAAATAGTGTAATCATTTTATAATTAAAAGAATAAAAATACAGAATATTGTTAATACATTTTTTTACTATTTTTATATATAAAAATGACAAAATTAATTTTTAGCACTTAGATAACATACTGAATTTAAACTAAACGATAAACATAATATATTAATGGTATTGGATAGCCTATAATACCAATATTGTTTAGTATTATATTTATAAATGTAATTTGGAATTCAATGATTAAAGACTGTGTTAAGTCTATGTTATATAAATTAGAACATTATAAAAAGTTTTATGGATTTCAGTAAAGATTTATTTTTTCCTGATATTCAAAAAAGCGTAGTGTTTGTTAAAAAGCTAATGGAATAGAATTTCCGTTACAGATTTATTCAACTATGGCAACTACTTCTTACTCTTAAATAAAATATAAACCTGAAAATATATTTATTTACCTACCGAGTGCTCAGTTTTATTTTTTAAAATGTAAAATTCGATATCTAACGAAAAACTGTATTAAAACAACTTTTCAAAATCATAGCTCATTAATATTATTTTTATTTACTAATTTACTATCTATTATAAACAAAATACAAAAAAATAGTGTTGATGACTACGTTTGATCACGCTTCTATTAGTTCAGTGAATTATATATATATATATATAATGTGTTTTATATGTATTAATCATACAATATCGAAAGCAATGATAAATACAATGTCTAAAATAGATATAATCATATAAGACATTATTCCAAAGTTACTCTCTATGCATTCTTTTTTTTATAATAATAAATGTTTTATTCAATCTGTTGCATAAAGAACAATAAGAATAATTGATAGTAGAATAAAATAGCAAGATAGATATAACAGAACGTAGATGCCTCCCAGTGGAGGTACTACATTGAAATAAAGAGAAAAAAAAAAAAAAAAAAAAA